>JAJAGP010000093.1:0-100000 GCA_025084515.1 Ancistrus triradiatus
TATTGGATCATTTTCCTCAATAAATAAATAACCAAATATAATATTTTTGTCTCATTTGTTTAACTGGGTTCTCTTTATCTACGTTTAGGACTTGTGTGAAAATCTGATTATGTTTTAGGTCATATTTATGCAGACATATAGAACATTTAAAGGGTTTGTGAACTTTCAAGCACCACTGTATTTTAAGATAAAATACCTAGATAAATAGAATTTATTACTGCTACAGTTTGAGACAACTGATTTGACATAAACACCTTGATTGAGTAATATATTAAAAAATATATATAAAGTTATAAAATTGTTAATAAAATATATATTTTTTGCAGTTGTCATTTTCCCACATGCTGGTCTTTTGTAAATATGGTGTACTCCCATCCAAAACTATTATTATTATTACTATTAACCTTGAGAGGTGTCTTATGTGGTTGAATAAAAATTGCAATACCCATAAAAGCTGTTCAATAAGCTTTTACATTTTGACTCTGGTTCTCTTTAGGGAGTAACACAAAGAAATGACTAACATGGACCATCTCCAGGTTTATTGCTGACCCATGACCTATTTGAGGAAGTGGCTTGTACGGATGTCGTGCTCTGTGCTAAGACTGTCAGAGTAAGGGTCGCTTATGACTTTGCAAGGTGTTATCCTGCTTTGTAGTGCAGCTGCAAACAGCTGGAGACTTAGAAGAGAAAACCCGATGATGTCCCTAGGTGTACCTAAAATGCAGCCTTTTTCTAGTTTTTTTTCTGTTGTTTTGTAGAATTTCATTTGAAAGATAAGCCATGAAATATTTTTAGTAATAATACTCGAGTGTCTTCTCAAGTCTCGCAGTTGATAACTTTATTTAGCAAAATGTTTGTGGATACACAACAATTACGTTCAGAGATGGGCTTTAATATGAAGGTTGTGCTACCTTGCTTCTACAACAGCCTTTGCCCTTTTGATAAGGTTTGCAATAGAGTTTGGAACATGACTATGAGGTTGAGTACTGCTGTTAGACAATAGACCCTGACTCCAATTCCAATTCCAATTCATCTGAAAGGTGTCTAATGGGGTTAATGTTAGGACTTTGTGCACTAGCCAAATTTGCAGTCAAAGGTGACGAAGAGTTTCTTTATGGAATTTATTTTTCAGTACTGAACTCATTCAAATGTGTGTTTGGGACAATATACAGGAATACCCATCTTGCCCAGCCAGTCCAAACGAGCTGCATCTCAACTTAGAGTTGTAAAGATTATCATCCACTACACTCCTGTGGCCTTGTTATGTGAAAGTGTTATGGTGGAGAAATTTGTGCACCTGTCTCCATGTTTTACGTCTCATTTAACTTTTGTGTCAGCACGCAAGAGCATCGGGGGAGGCATTACATCATCTACAGAACAAACAGAAGAGCATCCCACACACTCTTGTCTATTGCTTCTTGCCCTGCTCTCCTCCACATTTCCTGTGCTTCTTAGCCTCCAGCACATCTGGCCATTCACATCTGTCTCATTCTTTCTGGGTAGAGCAGTTTTGCCATTATTCATTTCTCAGACAGTCAATTTTGATGGCTGTGCGAACCTTAAAATTCAGTTGCATTGCAATCACTCAATAAATCCAGTTTCTAAGTACGGGAGAGTACGACATGATTTATTGAATATGGGCCATAGCATGGCCTTTATCCACTGTTTGCTATGCACTGAGGAGACAAAAGGAATAGAGAATGGGAACCACATGTACGATGCTGAATTTTATGAAACACCAAAAATGCTAAAACGGTGCTTTCCTTTCATTCCTATTGTCTCAGCTGATCTCCACTAGGTGATGGAAATTTGAGGTAGAACATACAGTATTTGCCAAATAACGCGTCTATGCTCACTGAAGTACCACTTTAAAGCAACAACATTTACTGATGGCTTACCCAGGTGGGTATTGTACAGTTACAGATATGCATATACAGTGGTACCTCGGTTCTCGACCCATTTTGACTACAAAAATTTGTCTCGGTTCTCATCGTTCGCTCAGTACTTGACGCACTTGCTTAATCTTGAGGCAATCCATGTGACTTGTTTCAGCCGAAACTCGATTCACAATTCATGATTCACGAGTCATGATTGAGTGTACACAGTGATTCAGGTTAACGGCAGCCCTCAGAGAAGATTTTTTATTGTGTTTTTCTTTTTATCTACAGTACTGTATTGTTAGTGCAAGTAAGTCTACAGGGGTCCTAAAAAGGCTAGTTTATAAGATCCAACTGAAAGCAAAACAGGATTTGAATGCTCCAGAACGCAGGCTGCAGTTAGCTCAGCAGCTATTCTAGCACCCGGAGTTCATCAATAGAGTAAGTGTTTTGCTTTCACTTTCAACCCATTACTCACAAAATTACATGAGATTTTTCAACACTTTATTATAAAATAAGCTTTGTGTTAATGATTTTGGCCAACTGTAGGTAAACTTAAGTGTTTTAAACATTAACTTAATTATAACTTATCATAGTGCCCTTTCCATAGCTCTGCTACAATGCAGTATAGAAGACTCTAGCAAACATTCGTTAAACTCCACAGTTCATGATACTTTTAACTGATGATGGATTTGTTTGGACATATTATTATAATTCCTTACTCAGTGTGGATGTTCTGGGGTTGTGGAACGGATTCATTCAATTTACATTATTCCTTACGGGAAAAATTAGTCGTTGTTTTCGGTTCTTGACATGCCTTCTGGAACAAATAAGATTTAATTAGAATTAAATTCAAGAACCGAAACACATTTTATTAGGTTTCATCAAGACATTGCATTTTACCATCACCCGACTTCTCATTCAGTCATGCTTAACACAGCTACCAAACGTTCTAATGCTTGATCAAAAGTCTGAATATGTACCTGCTGTCTTTAGTCAGCGATTATTATTATTATAAAGTTAGTATGTGTTTTTTATTAAATTATTATGTTCTTCTTGAAAGCTGAAAATTGAATGGGCTTATTTACACACAACAATACAAAATACCTTGCCTGTAAAGCAGACACACCTCCAATCTCAATTCTTTATTATAGAATTGATATTTCCTGATTTCCTCAATCAATTACTGGGGCACAAGCTGAAGTCCATAGAACCAAAGGAAGTTTGCAGGAATCAGATATAAAAAAGGATGCTTATATAGTAGCACATAAATCAGAATAATGAAAGAGTGACTTTTTTATATTCTACCATGTGATTTAAAGTAGCGGTCTGATAAATAGGTTGTCTGCTAAGCTGCCACTGAGGGCACCAAAGGAAGGTCCACAACCCTCGATTGTCTGAGACGTATCCTGTCTTATTTATAAGTTGCCCTGGATAAATTATCCTAAAATAAATGTAAATACATATGTAAACATCTTAGGCATTACTGCCCAATATTACAACACAAATCACATACCTTAAAACAGTTGGCTTTTATAATGACCAAGTGTGTGCTCCAATAACTTAAGAGTACTCAGTAATATGGCAATGCAGAAAAATGCAAAAATATACCTTCAACACATTAATTCTTGTCTTTGGAATCAATTTTCCACAGAGAAGGCATTTCCATATACTGTTTCCTCCTTTAAAATGACAGATTTCATAGATATAACAGATGCTAGATTGTGCAGGAAGTGTCCACTTGGGACACAACATCATAATATGACCCCTGTTTCCATCTACCATCTTTCCTAAACCCAATATTCTCTCCCAATTTAGTCACAGCCATTTTCCACCCACTAGCATTCTTTCTCGTCATAGAAAAGCTATGTAGCTGAAAGTGAAGGCTAATAATGTGCTTCCTTTAAAACATATAAAACCAGCCTTTAAACGTCAATGGGCAAATGAATGTACCTGGTTGAGCTAACTGAGAGTTATGGATAAACATATTACGCATGTTACAGTAGGTGACCAAAACATTTATTAGGTTCAATGCCCCAATTCACAGCCCACACATGGGCACCAAACACCATGGGTCGCTGCCCAACAGAGTAGTGTGTCCTACACAGAATGCAAGAGTTGTCAAGTAAAGCCACTACGACACAATCCTCTTGGCATTCGATCTTTAGAAAATATTTTCAGACAGTTTATTATAAAAATATAAATGTTTCCACTACAAATCATTTTGCATTAGTAGACAAGGCCATCTAAATTTGCATACCCACTGACACCAGCACACACACACACACACACACACACACACACACACACACACACACACACACACACACACACACACACACGCACCAATTTAACGAAAGAGAAAAATAGGACAGGGTGGAATAAACAGTATTGCTCTTTAGAAATCATGTTTCATAAAGTAAAATGCACAACACTCATAATGTAATCACATAATTATGTCATAACTTACTGTATGCTATAAACGAAAACACTCGATTTAGCATGGTATGCTGTCTGTTCAGTATCTCGTCAAATAAATAGGTCATTACCATTGATTTTTTTTGTAAATAAAAAATATGATACAAAGTAGCATAAAATATAATACAAAGTTTTTGCTTTTTCAAAGTTTGAACACATTTTCTTTCATTCTTTTATACATACAAACTTTTGTACAAAAAGATGGCCTGGTATGTTCACCATTGCTATTATTACAGGTGTTTACATATGTACATGCTAAGAGCTGAGAGACCAGCGACATTCACAGGCAGATTGCAGAAAAGAAGAGGAAGAGCTGAGAAGTTCCTTCATAAAGTGGTGCATTTCAGAGAAAACCACGGTTTGTGGGGAAAATATTTTTAATTCATGATCTGCATAAGTCACATCAAGATGCAATGATGAAACTTTGCCTTTAAAAGGTATTGTAAAATAAAGACCACACATTTCCTTCTCGGTAAGTGCACAAGTCCAGATTTGGAGGACCACAGTCCAACACAGTTTGGTGATTTTCTTGCCCTGATTGAACGAGTTTCCTAGGCATTGTCCTAGTTGTCCTGAACTCTGCTTTAACAAGACTTGAGCTGGGCACTCCTTCAATAACGGGATTTCTGCACATCAGTGATGACGCAGAGTATTTGTTTGATGTCATTGGTTGCATGATATTCACTTCTCCTCATTCTTTGTCTTCCTAAATGTAGATATGGGCTGTGCATCCTGAGTTTTAGCAGTAGAGACATATTAGTTAATATTATCCAAAAAGCACTTGCTGCCCTCCAAAAAAACTTCTCACAAACATTTTCTGCATGAAATGATATGCTGTGATCTTCACTGAGTTACTTCATATCTGTCACATCAGTTTCAATTCGCCACTGCAGTGTTCTTCTGATCTTACATATGCAGACACTACTACCACCCTTGACCATGTTCCAGGTAACCAGGTAAGATAAATATTATTTTCTTAAAGTGATCTCTGTGTGGTGTTTAGAAGGAAGTCATATTTCTAATACTAATATCCCTAGTACATAAATACTAGGAATAGATTTTACAATAGTGTTGATACTTCAAGTCGTTTCAACAATAATTCACATTTTCTTAATGAAAGCTTAGCTGTTTTCCCCACACCATGAAAAGTGTTAAAGTGGCCCTGTCAATAGTGGAGTAAATTCACAGTCTGTCCACATTGACTGCTGAGGTTTTTAACGCGACTGAGATCCCTGTTATAATCGTTAATCAGATACACTGCTCAATGCGTCAAATCCTCGGAAGCATTAGCAAATTGCTAGGACATCAATTTGCCTTTATCAGACAGTCCTGCTTTTATGGCCAACTGCACTGTCGTTTCCTGGAATCCATTCCTCAACTTCTTATGTTCTCTAGTGACATCTTGAAATTATGGGCGTCTCTATTGCGGACCGTTTTTCGCCAGCTAGCTAGGACACACCCAATTCAACATGACAGCTGATGATCAGAGAGGCATTCGGATGAACAGGTCTTGAGCTTTACTTCTTTCCTTTCCACACTGGTTGCCTCCCAAAGACAAAAGTGGACACTGCAATGTTTTCACTGAATTATCACTTCTTGTCATACGTTAAAGGAGTTAGCCACTTGGAGGACACTGGTCATTCATGTTAGTTCCACCTTGCTCTTCATATGGTGCCATTGCTGACACCCATGGAGCAGTATATGTAGGAGGACAGTCCATGATTCAGAGCACAGGTTCAGCACAGAAGCCTCACACTGTTTCTCATTCTTCTTTTCTGCGTAAGGCAACACATCAACAGGCTGCAAGCCATACTTTTTTCCCCGAGCACCACAAATGGGTGCTAAAAAGATCTTAACATTGCATTTTATACTCCCTTTTTCTCTAATACATAATTCCTGTTTAAGTCCTGTTAAAGTAAAAGCAGCAATAGTCTCTTCAAAAAATCTCTTAGGCCTCCCTTTATGTATTTATTATTTACTTATTTCTTTATTATACAGGAACTGGGCCATTCTTCGTGTTTGTTTCAAGTGCTTTGATGCTGCTCACAATCTTCTTTTGGGGTCCAACGATTGTTACGCCAATCTTTTTGAAGTCCCTGGGAGATAAATGAGAAGTACAAAAACTGTATGAGTTTTGCAGTATTCACGGAAGAAAAATAAATCTCATCTGTCAGTAACAGAGGTGGGAGAATCGCAGAAGGTCACTGGATTGCCACAGATCTGAGAAAAAGACCTTGTACTATTAAAGGCAGATTTAATGTAGTTTGTTGACAAGACATTTCAATTGCTGGCTTGGAGACTTAGAAGCACAAAAAGAGAAAGGGTCCTCTGCTCCGATTTGAGCGTTGGAATTAGAAGCAGCAACTGAAAGATATATTTTTGTTCCATGCAGACAGAATAGAGCCCACAGACTTACCATTACATTACTCATCCCATGCAAGCGAATGTTAGACTGTCATTGTGTTTTCTTGATTATACTGACTCACCTCCAAACTATGTCACAAATTAGTAGTGTTGAGTGGAAAGGAGAGTTCCAGCGAGATGTTGCAAAAACTCTGCCACAATGATCTTATGCATTATCAAAGCGGATTAGTAAAAGCAGATATAGAAATATCGCAGCAGATCTTAGAACTGACACTGTTAATATTGAGCTGTTAGGCAGACCTTTTAAAATGTGCAGTCAGCATCTTGTCTTTAAAAACACCAGTGTAAGCAGAGGCTTTACTAGCTTTAGGAGGGTATCAGCAGACAGTGAACCATGATCAAAACCCACCGTCCAGACTGTAAGGCCTAAAGGGTCGTAATTCCCATGGACGGCTCCCACTCAGGACAAGAGGCTGCAGGCCTGACCTCAGCCAGGCAGATTCTATGGACAAAACAAACCTTTAGACTAACCACCATAGTTACTGGCTGGAATGCATTTGAATCCCAGTCAAGGATTTCACTGTTTTACAGCCACAATCTATAATAAAAATGTTCTCCATGGATAATTTATAATCAACCATACTGAAACCCAAGCCCAGGACCATATTTTGCAAGAGTACGAATAAGAATCATATGCTCTCCAAAATATTAATACGAAAACCTAAGCTGCACTGTGTCAAGAATGCAAAAAGCTTAAAAAATAATGATTGCCATTCCCCACTATCTGTGCCAAACAACATATAAAACACCACAGTAGGGAAATAGCAGTAATTTGTATAAAGATCTTTTAAAATTAGATGAAACACTCTGGAGCCAATGTTTATTTTTCTAAATTGTGTATACAGTTAGCATGTCTATGTGATAGATGTAATAGCGGCTATGGTTAAATGGATGAAAAAAACTGTTGGATTTAACATTTTGAATGAGAAATTGAACATTTTGAAATTGAACAGAGAAACTGTGGCCATGTGTACTGATTGTTTCTCGACTAAACTGTTTCACAATACCAGAACCTTCTATTGGGCAGGGCAATCTTGACAATGGTGGCCAAATATATTAAGCCACTGTTTATTTACTGTCACATCAGCATCAACAGCTATTCACGACAGGAGTAAGGGTATATCGATTCTAATCAGACACACTCACACTTGGAGCAATTGAGAGCAACCAGTTAACCTAATGCATGTCTTTGGAGTTGTAGGAGGAAACCAGAGTACCCAGAGTAAACCCACACGGAAAAGGACACGAAAAGCCAAACAGGTGGAGTCTGAGGTTCGGATCGAATGTTCTTTGGAGCCGCATTTAGACAGTCATTTATAGGACTATGATGGAAGATGAATCAAATGTCTTTTTAAAAGTAAAGGATTTTGTTTTACACTTCCTTCAACAATATGGCAAGGAACAACTAATTATGTGATTATGTAAAATAGTAATCACAAATTATCATTGCTGCCACACAAAAAACTAAAATATAACAACAATAATTATTGTTTATAAGATTATACATTCCTTGTAAACTGACTTCACTCTAATAGTATTCAATGACTCATTTGGTATGTTTAATATTGGATGGGAATGAAGGTAAATGGTACAAAAGTGCATTAAACATCAAACTGACAAGCTAGTTTTAACTGTCTCTGCATTTTAAAGGTACTCGTGACTTTCTGGAAGTTTGCTTGTCAATGACAGTATTCTGGAGGAAGGGTGTAAGCGTAGAAGGCCTTATTTGTTTGGGTATCTGTAGGGCATTGTGTATTATTGCATTGTCTATTACACAAAACAGGCCAGTGTTGTTTAGTCTGCAGCTACTAACTGCTGGTTGAGGTGCAACAGATTTAAAGAACACAGACTTACATTCAGAATGAACTTTGGATTTTTAACAAAATTAAGGGAAATAAGGGGTGACTACGGTCTATTGCATATTTCTTTGCACTAGCTTTCTCGCATTGATATTTTCTGTGAAAAGACAGCTTTCTTAAATCATGTTCTGATGAAATATATATATATATATATAAATTTACTATATATTAATCTATACAGTTCACATAAACATGTAAATCTATCTAATGTATGGGGGTTATGATGGGTTAACTTTTAACTGAAATCCTCATTAGAAGATCAGCTGAAATATCCTTTGGAGTTCATACATTGGAAATAATGCCATTACTATGAGAAACTAACCAAATACAAATAATGCCCACATACAGATCACCTGCAAAAATGCTCTAAAATATTACTTTAAGTTGAGGATTTACAGTAAATACTTTGTCTGCAATTTGATTATCGTTTAGCAAAGATGCAGTATATCAATTTGGAAATGGCCTTACGTAGCACTGAACAATAGGCACTATTCTCTCTCCAGTCGTTCCAGACAGTGTGGTGCAGTGCACTTCCCACTACACTGTAAGGAAACAATCTGCATGTTAAACTGCCCATTCTAGGTCATGGTTGCAGGACTTTCTCTCGCTATTTGCATGTAATTATTTACCCAGACATCTGAACCAAACATATACATGAAGCCTTCTCAAGGGCTGGTATTTCGCTGCTTAGCTCCTTCCTCCAGAGAGCACTGTGCAGTACAACAAAACCTCAGCTCCAGGACCCTGCCTTTGATCATGCTGATTATGAATGTCACTCTATTTATACTGTCAAATTCCTTATCAATTGAGTGGAAAAAAGTGTCTCCGCAGATGTTATTCAGGCTAGTAGAAGATCTCTTGCCAACTACCAAACAACTTTTCTCATACGCCAAGCAACCACATTTAAAAGTATAATGGATTCAGAATTGTAAATAAGGTTGTGGTATGTTGAGGGTTTTTCGAGGTTCCTAGCGTATGTTCCTCACATAAAAAGAAACCACACTCGTGCTGGCTGTCTTATTTTCTTCAAGATTACAGAAAAATGTGACAGTGTTGAAAAAATTGGTCAGGTTTCTAGCTTTAACAGCCAGCAACTCTAGTTCACGCAATTCACAAAAGCACTTGATGCTTAAAATACACACATACGCACAGCAACACATAGTTATTTGTTCGACATACAAATTCAACATTCATAGCTTTCATTTAGACTAAGAGAAAGGTGATCTTACTCTGCAGAGGTCTTGGGGAGTGTGTCAGAGGAACTGTAGCTGACCCCACTAAAAACCTCTTTACAAGGCAGTGTCCTTGCACTCTCTAGCCAGTGTCCCACAGTGGTGAATGAGGTGATATCTGTGCTGTTCCAGTCGAGCAACTGATTGGATGGTCTGGAAGATACAGACAAACATGGAGAGAAATATACATTTACATTTACAGCATTTAGCAGACGCTCTTATCCAGAGCGACTTACAATTGGTACAGTCTTACAATCCAAGCAATTGTGGGTTAAGGGTCTTGCTCAAGGACCCAACAGTGGCAGCTTGGCAGAGGTGGGATTTGAACCCTGGACCTATTGGTCCATAGTCCAGTACCTTAACCGCTAGGCTACCACAGTCAAAGAAATCAAGTCAAGTCAAGTCAGATTTATTTATATAGCGCTTTTTACAATGGAGCATTGTCTCAAAGCAACTTTACAAGTTTAGATTATCTCCTAATAACTACGTCCAATCCCAAATTGAGCGAGCCTAGGGCGACAGTGGCAAGGAAAAACTCCCTGAATTATAGGAAGAAACCTTAGGAGGACCAAGACTCAAAAAGGGACCCAACCTCCTTGGGCGGCGTAGATGATAAATCTAAGAGCGAAACTAAAGTCATGGAGTCAAAGTTCGAATAAAATGTGAAATATGCACATCGGTATTAAGTGGCCCAGGTATGATGGGGGCTGGAGCTGATGACGGAAGCAGCTTGACTGGAGCTACA
Organism: Ancistrus triradiatus; assembly: GCA_025084515.1. Classification (NCBI taxonomy): domain Eukaryota; kingdom Metazoa; phylum Chordata; class Actinopteri; order Siluriformes; family Loricariidae; genus Ancistrus; species Ancistrus triradiatus. The sequence continues at coordinate 10,616 of JAJAGP010000093.1, forward strand.
GCAGATGAACATCATGTGTGGGGCTGGAAACTGCTTCAAATGCTTTGAAATGTCTAGACCTGGCTTTAATTAATTAGTTCAGAGTCTGTGACAAAACTAAAAAACCTAGTTGAAAGATCATGATGGAATTGGGATGGGTTGTCCTGAACTGCTTCCACAAATTCTAACACTTTCCCAGTCATAAACTCTCGTTGCAAAACACAGATGGAAGTTTAAATGAAAATATACAATCTTTTCGTGTGTGAACATCAATTCTTGAGCAGACATCATTTCATGCTGAACTAAACTGACAGAAGGGGCCAAAAATGTAACTTTTATAAACGCCTGCATGCTGTCTATAAGGAAATAATATGTGCAGACGTAGAGCAGTTCTCAACAGTCCATGCTATGGCAACAATTCCATGATGAAATCCAATACATTCAGGAAAGTTTATTTTATTGTACAGATATCTGTTTTCTTGGTTCCACTGGTTATCACGAGTAAATGTACAAGGAGAAATCCATCCATGGGAGCTGTTACAGCACTGCCCAATTACATGTACAAATATGGTGCATTTAAAAAAAATACTGGCATGCTGCTAAGGGCTTACAATATAACCTAATTACATTTAATCATACAGTAAATTCTGTAAACATCCTGGTTGCCATATTGTTTGGGAATATTGTAATTAAATCAAATCTAACGTTAATTCAGAGCAGATTTAGCTGGACATTCTGAGTATAAAGTTCATATGTACTTTCTTTTATTAAATGAAAACTTCTAATACACAACTCAGACTTCATGTCTGCTTTTAATATTCAGTTCCATCCATAAACAATTTTCCATAGAATATGTCACAATCAACAAAATGTGTCATGGCATCTTTTCCTACACAAAGGTTTGTCTTCAGACCAGTTCAAATCAGGTTGTAGGACTCAACGGAACAACGATCGGTGTTAAAAATATCAGGCTTGTTGGCCTAAGGTAAGATTTCATCTGCAATGAAGAGCCCAAGGACGAGTACACCTGATCAAGACCAGGAGTGAGGAGTGGAGGAAATGAGATTATGATTCCTTTGGAGATTGCTATTAATAGTAATGCAAATAAATTATTATGCCAGGATGTCCAGCCTACAGCCACATTTGTTCAATAGCAGACAACAGAAAAGCCTGCAGCATCAGAATGGCGCCAGGTCATGGAGAAGTGTACCCAGACTATTAATGGGACAGGTGATCAAACCTTTCACAGATGTTCAGCCACAAAAAATAGAAAGGAGATTTATACAAGGTTCCTCTGAAGCAGTAACCTATATTCTTCGGCGCATAGCTGCTGAAAAATTCATGGATAAATTGTATTTAAGCAAAGCAGTGCAGGGTCGCGGGTGTTAAGTATGCTTTCAAATAAATGGTTAGTTATGGCAGGCGTCAGATCAACACTTAACCAGAGAACACTTAACGTCTGGATATAACAGCAGAAAATTTAAGCACCGAACAAATTATCCACTTGATCTCTCCCAGGCCAAAATGGCAGAAGATAAGCTCATACGCAATACAATGAAATATTTAATATCAGTACATACGCATGATCACTAGCCAACCACCCTGGTGTAGTTTTTTCCTTGCAGTACTTGTACTGAGAAATATTAAAATAACTACTGTATGTATTTAAGTAAAGAGACGACTTTATCTTTCCTGAAACAATTTCAGATATTGCAACATGTCTACTGGCTACCATTTTATACTGTAAGAATATCAATTCTAATTACTACAACATGTCCAGGGCTTGCAATTGACACAGCATAAAAAAACCACATTATCATTAATATTATCATTGGGACACTGCATGTTGATGCCCTGATTATACCAATGTCATCCATGCCCAGGTGTCAAAGACTATTGTCTTTCACAGCAGACAATAATGAAATCATAAGAGATGATGGGTGAGAATGTGTCCAGACTTTATACATACACTTGAAAACATGCTTTTTGTCCCATGAAAACCAGTTTGTGGTGTGCTGTATTTTTAAAACTACAAATCCACATGTACACATTTATAGTAAGTTCATTATTAAAAAAGACATGCTGGCATGAGTGCCCAGGAATAGTATGCTGGTTGAACCGGCTCTAAGATACTGAGAAATACTCCTAGTTTCAATCAGTTGTGAGTCAGACCTTCACAATCCCCTTTAACAGACGTTCCAAAAGCAAAATCTAGCGTTAAATTAACTACGAATGACCTACTTGCATTTTTTATCAAGTGTCCCAAAATGCCTGGCTGATGGGAAAATCTGAATTGAATTCAGTGCAAAATGAACTATTAGAATCATCATGTTTAGTTCATGTAGCAAGAAAATATTTTATTGCAACCCAGTATTAATGTGAATGCTCGGCCCAAAGCTGTGCCCTTAACCTACCCAGTATTCCGGTAAACTATAGATGACTTAAAATTTTTCTTTGTGTTTTGATCCAAAGGATTCTTTTCAAACACCACAATGAGTTCTCAACAAAACATACAAAGCACCGAGGGAAGGCCAAACATAAAAAGAAACATCTTTGTTGCTGGGAAGGGAAGTGATAGTCTAAAACCCCTGTGTCTCTAAAACTGCTGGCTCCTCGACTCTGAGCCTTCTCTCGGCATGAGCGCAAAAGACATGGGGGACAAAAAGTGGGGTAAACAATCGCCTCTCTGTCTGTTCCAATCCTTTTATTTTTTTTTTCTTCTTCTGTCTTTCCCCACTGGTGTAGTGACCTCTAAATAACTGTGGCTGCATAGTATCTTGTTTTTAAAGCACTCGAGGGAAAGAGGGGAAGAGGCAGGACCTGACTCTCTCCTTCGCAGGAGAGACATCTGGGCAGCCTCATCATGGACAAGAATGTGCCTCTCACTGTGAAGAGGCAAAAAGCGTAGCCTTCTCTAAGCTGGGAGAGCCCCTACAGTTCCCTTCCAATGGGACACGCTCTGTAGGTCTCGTTCATCCCTTGTGTGAAGGTCAGGCCTTGGGAGGTTGAAGTCGGCTGAAGTGTTGCTCAATTAGCACTTATAGCTCAGAGATAAATGAGGGGTATGGGAAAGGATGTAGCTGAGGCTGTAGTCGGTACCTCTGGGCAATAAATCACCTAGGCGTACTGCTCGCTGACCACCCGCATTAAAAACCAATCAGGAAAATTACGAGCAAACTTCCTGGGACCTAAACACACTTCCCTAAGAAATCATTACTCACAGCTAGGTACTTGGACACCCTAATAATGAAATGGCTTCCTGTGATTTTACTGTATCAGAATGTTACTCTATTCGCTTCAATAATTCTGTATTTAACAAAGAAATAAATGAAATGTAGGAGAGCCCAGTTTTACAATGGGAGTAAGTGTGTAAGTTTTATGACCTAGACTGTCGTATTTGTTCCGAGTGTCTCTGCTAGGACCTGCTCTCCTATGACGCTAGCTCTAATACATATACAATGCCTAGTTCAATCATAACTCCGTCTGCCTTCTGCCCTTCACGTCCCACTCGTTCGCTGGTTCATTGTTTGCTTTACTGTTTGTTTGCCTGGGTGCTTAATCGTTATATTGACTGCCTACACATGTATGATCCTTCGTTTGAACGCCTGCTGAGCTTAGAATTGTGCCTTTGTACAGTTGTATATTCTGTATATAGTAACGCACCTTACTATAAATACACATTGTAGGGAAAGTGGAGAGTAGGCACCAGTTTTTAACCTCTTTTCTCCTGGTTTTGATTTTGGTTACTTAGCTAAACAGGGAATATACTGATTTTATTTTCTTAGCTTTCATTTTGAATAGGTCAAGTACATTTCTAGTGTTATGTAGCTAGAGCATGTTTATTGTTTTGGCATTGTTGGCTCTCAAAGCCATTCACTCACTTGAAAAATAAAATTCTGTCAATACAGATCTTGCTTTTACAAGCCATTTATCTTATCCTGTTACGGCCTGATTTGATGAATGGATATTGATACTGAAATGGTAGAAAGAAAATGGCTATTTGTTCCTCTTTTGAAGTTACTGAAGACAATAACTGCAAAAGAGTCTTGTCGAGCCAAAGTCCACAACCCCAAATCAGAGTTGGGACATTATGGAAAATGCAAATAAAAAACAGCCTGCAGTGTTTCTTACATTTCCATTTTTTCTGGTCAACTTCATTGAATTTGTTAATAAACTTCCATTACTGAATTTCAGGCCTGCAACACATTCCAAAAAAAGTCGGGATAGGCACAAATTAGGGGTAGTAATGAGGTAAACTAAATAATGATGTGATTTCAAACAGGTGAGGTCAACAGGTGATTATAATCATGATTTGGTACAAAAGCAGTATCCATGAAAGGCTGAGACTCTGAGGAGTAAAGATGGGCAGAGGATCCCCAGTTTATCAACAAATGTGTAAGAAAATTATTGAAATGTTTAAACACAAATGTTCCTCAAAGAAAGACTGGAAGGGATTTACATATATGATTTCTGATATCATTATTTACTTTTTTACCTAACTACCAACTTTAAGCTACCCCCATCCCAACTTTTTTTGGAATGTGTTGCAGGCCTGAAATGTATGGATGATTATTAACAAATTAAATGAAGTTCTGCAGAAACACATGAAATATCTCAGGTTTGTACTGTCTGCAATTAAATAAAAGTCAAAGGAAATGTAAGAAACACTGCAGGTTTTTTCAAATTTGCATTTTCCATACTGTTCCAACGTTTTTCTCATTTGGGGTTGTAAAACAATTTATTGCAATGTAAGGTATTGACAGATAAGGTGCTAAACTACTGGTCAGGTTACCCTAGGGTGTGAGATCAAATCCCTGCTTCACAAAGCTGCCAGTGCTGGGCTCTTGAGCAAAACTAACTTTAACTGTTCAGCTGTTTAACTGTAAGTCGCTCTAAATAAAGGTGTCTGCTAAATGTTGCAACTGATTAAAATGTAACATGGCAGTCTAATGACAGATGAGACCGTTTCATGTACAATCCACACGAAAGCTATGTGTTGATGAACAGAATTTGAGATCAAGCAGAACAAAGAGCACAGTAGTCAGGGTTGAGCTTCTGGATGTAGTGAACTGACACTTACCTGGAAGCTGTGTTTGCCGTGATCTTCAAACTTCCAGGATTACGGATAAGCTTGTCCAAAATGCTGACAATCTGCTCAAACTTGGGCCTGTTGTTTCTGTCCTTCTGCCAGCAGTCCAGCATCAGCTGGTACAGAGCTGCAGGGCAGTCCATTGGTGGGGGAAGACGGTAGCCCTCATCCACTGCTTTGATAACCTAAAGATTAGAACATTCAAGGTAATCATTAATGTCATGCTCAGATGTCGAAAGCATTGTTATAGTTGAACTACTTTATCAGTTTCCTGACAGTTTCTTGGGACAAACCTCTACATGGCCAACAGATAGTACTGTCTTAGGCGGTCTACATTTTTCAGTTTCTATTCTACTTATTCTTTATTTAGGTTTCAGTGGTCACTGCACTTTGTAGTTCTACAATTACAGACTGGTTCTCTGAACACTTTGCTAGTCCCATTTACTCTGTTCTCTAATGATCAGGACCCCACAGGACCATCACAGATCAGGTACTGTTTGGGTGGTGGATCATTCTCAGCACTGCAGTGACACTGATGTGGTGGTGGTGTGTTAGTGTGTGTTGGATTGATACAAATAAATCCGACACCACAGCGCCCTAGAGTTTTAAACCACCAGCCAAAAATGTCCAGCCACCAACACCTTGTAGGCAGCGTCATGTGAGCACTGATGAAGGATTAGAGAATGACCAACACAAACTGTGCAACAACACATGAGCCACTGTCTCTCAATGTACATCTACAGGATATAGCAATACGGTGAATATCTCTAGTAAAGTGGACATTGCGTGAAGTGTTTTAAAACTCAAGCAAAACTGCTGTGTCTGATCCAGCTCAACACACATTAACAGACCACCACCATGTCAGTGCCACTGCAGTGCTGAGAATGATCCACCACCCAAATAGTACTTCATCTGTGATGGTCCTGACCACTAGAGAACAGAGTAAAGGGGGCTAAAAGTATGCAGAGAAACAGATGGACCACAGTCTGTAATAAAGACTAAGCAGAATATAAACTGCAAAACATAGAATGGACAGTACTGTACTAAGTAGAAATGTTCTTGATTTCCTCAAAGGTTCTATGGTAAGAGAAAATTATCTTTCCACACTGTAATTCCTGTGAGGTGAACTTGGTGAATTATAACAGTGAGACCAAGGTTCTAAAAAGTGCAGCACTAAAGACAGTGATATTCAAAGCACTAATCCTGATTTATTATTTTCATATTTATGCCTGACTGGTACTGTCCCTCCTCTATGTCTCTGCTTGCTAGAAGTAATACATCTGACTGTCCACGCTGAGCCACCTGTCCCTTCATGCCTTACTTTATCTCACAGCAGGAGGATATGCTGTCATTCTGAAGTAGCTCTACTTACATCCTGATTGGACATTTCCCAATAAGGCCGCTCTCCATATGACAGGACTTCCCATAGTACAATGCCATAGCTCCACACGTCGCTGGCTGAAGTGAACTTGCGATAGGCAATGGCCTCTGGTGCTGTCCACCTGATTGGGATCTTGCCACCCTGAGGAATAATGTGCAAGAACAAGGCGTAATTAGCTTTTAAGTCAATTAGTATTTTTTTAGTATTTTTTTTAAAGGTTAATAATACACAATTAGTGGTAATACAGCATTATTCCACATTACAGTGTTAAATGCAGTCAAACATTTTAAGCATGCCAGAGCACTTGCTGAGAAAGGAGGAACCATTAAGCTATTTTGGACGCAATTAATAAAATTACAGCATAGACTCAATCTATCATTAGCACTTGTTTTTGTTTTTGCTGGACCTGGCCACAGAGTGCATGCACTTGGACACAGACCTCTAGCTGCTCTAGATTCTTGAGCTACTCTCATCAGCTGCACCTTGTTTACCCAGCTTACCCAGGCTGCTGGAGTTTGAGTTAGCTCATCCCTCATCATTGCAGCAGGGGTGGAAAGAAAGTGGGTGATGCTGGAGCCAAGGCCAACTGTCTATGTAGCCAAGTATCACAGTTCTTGCCCTGCTTCCTTTAAACACATGGCCCTCAAAAAATAAACTCACTTGTGTGCAGGTCTCCCCAGTGAGCGTATGCAAACAGGCCCAGCTCTATAAGCACCAAGATTACCACTAATGAGTGTAAAATCTGACATGGTTTCCTTCTGCTGTCCTCTAGGTTTAATAGAAATGAAAGGTCGAAGTGGTCAGAGTTTTTAAGATTTGAAGATCCCACAGCCAAGCAGTGAGGCAACACATTGGGTTTGGTTTCATTCACATAAACATGCAATCAACCCCCTGTCCTCAACACATGGTGTATTTCAGTAAGGTGTGAAGTAAATGTACTTCAAATTAGGCAGTGCTATGAAGATTTTAGTTTAGCCTTATCAGGTCCGGATTTCATTTATTCGATTGTCACCTGCTGTGCTGCGGTGAGGCACAGCATGAGTGTATTAGATGTTTAACAACTGCATTACGAAATGGATGGTGATCGGACATTAAAATAGGCACACAGTCTTTTTATGCTACTGTAAAGTAAATATAAATGGTATTTTCACAAGACAACTGCGTGCAAATGATACATAAATGCATCATAGAGAAGGCTGAAAACACAAGGCTAACGCTACCATCTACACAGTGTCCCTAAAGCCACCACATTTTTTATTTATGGAAATTCACAATAATTATAGAAAATTCAGTAATGTACTGTTTATGACCCTGTATAGGGAAAAGCCACAATGCTTAAGAGGATGGTATGATGACCCAATACTTTTGTTTGCCAAAAATGCCAGATGAAACAGTGACCCAATGGATAAATGTGAACCAGTTTATATAGTTATATGTGCGATAGAATATACAGATATTGGAGGACAAACAAAGGAGTACTACTTACAATAGGACAAGCACAAAAACTTATGAACTCAGATACCTATACATGTATAGTCACTAATTGATATTATGTAGATAAAGGCTGGCTGAGACGAGATAGTGAACTTAAAAGTATTTGAGTCTCACAATGACTAGCCGCTACATTTACATTTACAGCATTTAGCAGACACAGTTATCCAGAGCCACTTACAATTGGTACAGTCTTACAATCCAAGCAATTGTGGGTTAAGGGTCTTGCTCAAGGATCCAACAGTGGCAGCTTGGCAGAGGTGGGATTTGAACCCAGGACCTTTTGGTCCATAGTCCAGAACCTTACCCGCTAGGCTACCACAGTCCCATTAACTGCTATGTTAAGTAGCAAAATATTCATGACGGCAACAATAGCATTAAGGTCAGTCACTTTTGCGTAGATTTTTTTGAGTGAAATACCACTCACTCTGGTTGTGTAGGCAGCCTCAGGATCATCCTCAAGCACCCTGGATAGGCCAAAGTCAGACACTTTGCACACCAGGTTGCTGTTGACCAGGATATTTCGGGCAGCCAGGTCTCTGTGCACATAGCCCATGTCGGAAAGATATTTCATACCCGACGCAATTCCACGCAGCATACCGACCAGCTGAATCACTGTGAACTGAGCATCATGTTTCTGTTACAAAGAGAGAGAGAGAGAGATGATCAGATACTAATGATGCAACAATAGAGCGAAAGCAAATGAAAGTCATGGTAAACCAGTACCATCAAACATACCTTTTTTACGAATATGTTTTACTAACATATATTAACTAACATTATTTACATTAATTATTTTTTTACAATTTTACAAATAATTTTTACAATTATTTACTAACGTTATACTAAACATTCCAGTAAATTTCTTTAGCTATCACACAAAGAAGACAAACAAAACAAAACAAAACTAAAAATTAATCCAGTTCAAAAGATGATAGTAAGATGTTATAATTTGATAACAGGAATAAAAAGTGAAGAACACATCACATCGGAAAGCGCATTTGTGTTTTTTCTGAAGTGCACTGGCAGGGTGCTGCTGTTTACATTGGCATGTGTGAAAAGAGCTTATGCAGAAAGGTATGCTCAGTGCTAAGAGATAAACACCATGGAGGAAACTCTTCAGCACATGTGGGGAGACCGGCCGGATGAATAAGCTGGCATTGATTTGTCAGCGAGCCCTAGAGAAAGAGCTTTCTTTACTAAAAACAGGCAAACTGTATCATCAACAGATGGCCAATGTGAGAGTGCCTCTTTTTCTCTTTCTCCTTTACTTTCTTTCATCCTCTCGCTCTTTTACCTCCTGTATTGATCCCTTTCGTTCTATGTGAATAAGAGAAACCGGGGGGCGGCATTTTCTCGCTGCATACAAAATTAGTTTGGACGAAAATAAACCCAAGACCACCTGGAACCTACTGGAGTGCGGACCGGTTCAAAGGCTTGCTTAATAATAGTGACATGAGCACCGGTGAGGAAAGGCATTCAGCGTAGGATGACGTTTCCTTTGATGGAGTGCAGGCCATGCTGAAATGCACAGGAAATTGCAGTAGAACACTGCAACTGTTTTTTCCTTTTTGGGACTGAGATGCTGTGCAGGCACATATGGAATACAGTTCAGATTGGTCCTGGAAAACCCAGGCGGTCGGTGCTCACAATGTTTTAACGCTATGCTAATTTCAGTCAACCAGAGCCTATATTTAACCAGAAGTGTGGTGCATAACGTCAGTGCTCCCGTTGCCAAAACTCTGCAGCACAAATGGACAAGGTTAAGCATACCACTAAAGCAAAACCTGATTTATTATTTTGTTCTACTGAATGCAATGTTCTATGACTAGGTAGAAAATCTGCAACGTGTGCACCACACTCCAGTTTGAACAGCTTGTCAAGTCAAGTCAAGTCAAGTCAGATCTATTTATATAGCGCTTTTTACAATGGAGCATTGTCTCAAAGCAACTTTACAAGTTTAGATTATCTCCTAATAGCTACGTCCAATCCCAAATTGAGCAAGCCTAGGGCGACAGTGGCAAGGAAAAACTCCCTAGTTCTAGGAAGAAACCTTGGGAGGACCAAGACTCAAAAAGGGACCCAACCTCCTTGGGCGGCGTAGATGATAAATCTAAGAGCGAACTAAAGTCATGGAGTCAACAGATAGCTTGTCTTGGAACAAGCAAAATCTCTGGCACTGCTTTCGTGGTTAAAACCGGTTGATAAAAATGCTGAAAAATTCATATCAGGTGTAGCAATGCCAGGGCTAGATTGTGATGTCCAAAGGTTAAGCTGACCCATTTATGAGCTTATTAGTGCTTGTACTAGCACTTTTCAGAAGGGCCACCTCTCTGCATGGCGCACATACTACACGGCCTGTTTGCTTGTTTATTTTCACAGTGCTTATGAAAGGAGAAGTCATTTGAAGGACAGAGCACGCCTGGCCTGTTTAATTGGCATGGCTGAGCGGGCCGGCAAAAGTCCAGTCCCCTTGCAAGCATTGTTACAGCTTCGACATTTCAAATCCATGCCCCTATCTGTTTCTTTTCTCAAGTAGAAGCCTAGTTTGTTCTTTGTGAAAGAATGAAGCCATTGTGCAAATCAAGTAAACCACTGACACTTGCAAGCTTTCAGAACATCAGGCTCTAATTAGAGATGGCTTCAGTTCAACAGTATAAAATAAAGACACAATAGTGGATCATTTTTGCATAGAAATAGAAATAGAAAAAAAAACAGCCGTCTCACAATCAGTTCTCTGCACAACAAACAGAGACAGAGGTAATGTGGCAGAGTGCAGTTTGTGTGTGATAGTAAAATGTTCTTAGCAATGGAGAGAATTTAGAGCTCGCCGCGATAAGCACATACTCTGTAGGGATGTAGGAAAACTGGCGAGTGAGCGAGAGAGCAGGAAAGGAAGACAGGTATTTAAATCAGTTTAAGATGAAACCTCAGTGCCATTTCTGTGATCATACATAATGGAGGTTCATTATCCGCTCTCAGTGTGTCATACTCACTCGCAGGAAGCTGTCCAAAGAGCCATTCTCCATGTACTCTGTCACTATCATCACTGGCTTACCTACAAAGAGACAGAGTGTAATATAGTTATGATTTGAAAGACCTGGCTCTGTTGACCTACAGGATATGTAAACAAGATTTAGGAAACTAATGCACTATTTTGTGGCATTCGAAAAACAAAAATGACTCACATTTAATTATATATGCCGCAACACAGTTATTTCTAGAATGAAAACTTTCGGTTAAGATGAAAATTTACGGCTTTCAGCAGGGCTACATATGGCTATTATAAAAAGCCCAGTTTTTACAGCTGAATTTTTTACGGGTTGGAAAAGCAAACTAAGCGGCTAGGGCCTCAACTGGACTCGCTGTAAGGCTTTCATCACATCTGAGATGTTGTCTGCGCTCCCCAGACAATAGCAATGCCCAAACTACTTGGGTGCACTTCTTCACATGACACTCCCCGACACCCCGGGGTCAGTCTGCAGCCTCGGGTTCAAAAGCACTTCCTGCAGGATAAAAAGAGCCTCTGGCCGAATTTAGAGGGCCCACAAGGTCAGCTGTCACTATCTGACAGCTTTATTTGTCCCCCTTGCTGGTCATAAATTACAGCTTTTACCAACTGCACCTTATTTCAGCCCTTGGAAGGGTCAGGTATAAAGAACTTCTTAAATCAGCCATAGCCAGGTGAAGAGATCAGTTCCTAAAGTTCTGAATTTATTTTAGCTCCATCCTTTTCCACATATGTGCATACCACAGACCTGAGGACACGATGACACTGCACCATGAAGAATAACTGTATTTAAAAGAGGCAAACCGGACAAAATGCTGCAAGCTGAATTCAGGAAAGCTGTACTAGTACATCAACAGTCCAAACTGTTACATGCTGCCTGCCACTTTCTCAGAACATGAAGGAAGTTTTACTCCAAACATCTAGGGATAATAATAAACATGCTTTCACATCTTAATTAACAATGATGGAGAGGTCCATGTATAGTTCAGCCAACAGATTTGATGATTTCTGGTAATATTAACAACACAAATAGCAACAATAACAGAACCTCTTCAACCACACATTGCCATGGGTTAACAATCGGAAGAACAATATTTCTGTCCCTGAGAAACACCAATTGCAGTTCCGCAAATATTTTGCCTAATGGTAGCCAAAAGCACAAGGTTAAATGGGGTGTGAAAATCTCTGGGTTATTAAGAATTAACAGGGCTGAGTTAATAAATCATGTCACATCACAGGCCATGGAGTCATCTGCCAGCCTCCCCCCACCAACCACTGCCAAAATCCTGATTTCACACACAGCCCACTAGCTATCTGTCTCCTTCCCTCACTATTTCACACAAATACACAAACAGGCACATATTTAATCCCTGTAACAGTAAACATTGAGTCATTTTAAAAGCCTATTATTTACAGTCAAAAGTATAATACTGAAAGCATTGTATGATTAATTATACCTTAGTCTATGAGAAAAAAAATGGAATCCTTTCTAAATACTCTTTGAGGCAGAAAAGAACCGTTTAACTAATCCGATCTGGCAAGAGACAATTTGTACATATTGTGTTAGCACTAGATACTAACAGCAACAATTGTATAAAAAAGTCCAACATTGGGGTTTAAAATATCCTCTGTCCTTAGTTTCCGAAGGTCATACAATTGTTTAGTAAGGTCTGTTTTATGCAAAATTTAGGATTTAGTTTTTACATCATTTAGAACTTCATTTAAAAAGCAGAGCAATTCAAGGTTAGTACGAAGTTTAATTGAAAATAAGACATTTCACTGCTCCGTCTGACTCTATTATAGGTCTAATTTGTAAAAACACTCAGGCTAAGGAGCCTTTTAAGATTAGTGACACAGACTGTAATCAAAGTAAAGCACGCACATTGACCTTCTAAAATTATACCAGGTAAATACATTTTTTACACCTTTTAGAACCGCTGTTTCTTGTCACAGTAACAGGGTTTCAGTGCCTATCCCCGAGGAACACATAACACTGGTGTAAGCATGCCCTGGCCCATCACAGTGCCAGCAGGGGTTGCTGTTGCTGCACCAGAGGATGATCCACCAACCAGCCTCTGCTTCCTAAAACACAGCCAATTGTGCCTGCATGTGACTTGGTAACCAGCTGGAAGGCACAGCTGGGACTCAAACCCGTGTCTGTGCAGTGGTGGCTAGCATTGTAAACTGCTGCAACACCTGAGTGCCTTTTATATCATTAGAAAATCGATAAATGAAAACAGCTAAAAAGTCATTCCAGCTAAGACTCTTAAGATAAATATTTCAACCCCTCAGGCTCTGCAATTGGAAAGAGAGAATTAAAATACTTAACTTTTTTATTAAGTTATATATACTACTATAACTTCAAAATAAGTTACATACCGTATTTTTCGGACTATAAGGCGCACTTAAAGTCCTTTAACTTTCTCAAAAATCGACAGTGAACCTTAAAATGCGGTGCATCTAATGTATGAATTAATTCTGGTTGTGCTTTCTGACCTAGAACCGATTGTAGATGGTACACGGCGCTCATAAATCTGTCAAAATGTTTTAGCACGGCCTTGGTAAGTTACGAAGCTTACGGCCACAGTAGTGCGCAGCATCGCGGAGTAATACGGTATGTGCTTCAGCATTAGGGTACGTGCATTCATTCATTCATTAATTCTCGAAGCGGATTTCAAACACAACGCTATCAGTCACGCAGTACAACATGGACATAGAGCAGCTGTGAGAGAATTCAACATTAACGAATCAATGGTACGGAAGTGGAGGAAGCAAGAAGACGCCCTGCACCAGGTAAAGACCAAACTGAGCTTCTGACGGAACTTAAGAGTTTTGTTTCATTTCATGCATCTTATAACCCGGTGCGCTTTATAGCCCGGAAAATACAGTAATTTGGAAAAAATTGCTGGCTGTCTTGACTTTTGTCTGTAAATTCAAGTTGTCAGATAAAACATGAAGAGCTTTAACAGCAGTGAGACGAGCAGCAAAATTAGAATTCAGAAGTAAAAAAAATTATAAAGGTTACTGAAATGAAGAATTAAAAGGTTATTTATAAGTTATTTAAAAGTTTACTATAGCTTGATAAAGAAAAATGTGGAGAAGATTATCAAACCATGCTGCTAAGTGAATGCTAGCATGCTACATCCACATTTCCTAATCCAGAGCCATATCACTGTTGTCTTTCCTTGTTGTGCAAAGGTACCCTCCAATTCACTAGTTTATAGGTTATATTCATCATTATGTCAGAAAGGGATTTCATTGGCTAATTTCCCACCCTGTCAGATGACCATGTCTATCATGCGAAACTAAATTAAAATATAAAGTTTCCAAGTGTTGCTTAGCAACTTGAAAAGTAGAAAGTTGCTAATTCAATGTTAAAATGGCTTAGAGAAAGTTTCGGTTCCGGTTGCTTCAGGTCAGCGTCAATATTCCATATGCCTTAACCATATAGCATGTGTTGTATCTTCACCAAGTGAACTATATTGAAAGGTACTCACTCCGAGTGACCACTCCTTCCAGTCTGATGATGTTGGGGTGATCAAATTGTCCCATAATGCTGGCCTCACTCAGGAAATCCCGCCTCTGTGTCTCCGTATATCCTGCCTTCAGTGTCTTAATGGCCACACAGATCTCTTTCTTAGAAGGCAATTTCAGACGACCACTGCAGACCTCTCCAAATTCACCTGCAAACAGTTCAAGGGACCTTTCTGTTTGTTTGATAAAATGAAGAACATTTCATGAGTATTTCATAATTAATATACTTTAATTAATATACCACTTAAATGACTAAAACAAGGCAGAGATCTGGAGAGTATTGTGAGCCATGAATCAATGAATAGTCAATTACTGTTCATCTGCAGTGGATTAGGATTACACTGTAAGTTTATAGTCAAAATGTAATTACAGTAACTATAGTTACCGGAATGTAAATACTTTTGTAATTATATATGTGCTGTAATGAAACTGTAATAGCGAATGCTCCAGATGTGCAATTATATACAAATCCCGTCCCAAAACTTGGGGTTCACATTGTGTCTATGCTAGATTTGGCCAGTACATACAAATACAATGGAGCTTGAAAGTTTCTGAACTTTCGATTGAATTTTGATGGAACAATTAATTCTGAATTATACCAGCAAGCTTTAAAGGAAATTGTCAGGACATCTGTCCATGAACCAAATCTCAAGTGAACGTGGGTCATGCAGCAAGACAACAAACCTAAGTACAAAAGCTGTTCTAAACTTAATATTTTGAAATGGCCCAGTCCTGAGGTTAACCCAATAAAAAAGCTGCAGAGGGACCTACAGCAAGCAGCTAATGTGATGAAAACCACAAACATCCCTGGCTGAAGCTGTTCTGTATGGAAGAATGGGCTAAACTTCCTTCAAACTGATGTGTAGCACTGTTTAACTGTTACTGGAAACATTAGTTGCAGTTACTGCTGCAAGTAGGTCATGCCAGATACTGAAAGCAAAAGTTCACATGTATGTAATATAGGATCATTTTCGCCAATAACTAAGTGAGGAAGTACAGTGGTACCTCAATTCTCGTTGTTAATTCATTCCAGCAGGTCCGTCGAGTACCGAAAATGATGTAAATATAATGTTAATAATGTAAATTGAATGAATCCATTCCAGACCCCCAGAAAATCCACACTGTATAAGGCATGACATGCAGTAATTGAGTTGTATGGGGATACATTTTGACAAATCCATCCTAGGTTCAATGTATAATGAACCGACGAGTTTAATATAGGCTATATGCTAGCGGAGGCTAATACACATTAACACTTACATTAACCTACAGTTGGTCAAAATCATTAACACAAAGCTTATTTTATAGTAAAGTGTTGAAAAAGCTCATGTAATTTAGTGAGTAAACTAAACACTTAAAGTCAAAACTCTATTGGTGAATGCTAGCATAGCTGATAAGCTAACTCCCTCTTATTAAGCTAACTGCCTCTTGTTACTAACCTTTTTAGTACCCAATGAGACATATTTGCACTAAGAACATCGTACTGTGTATTTAAAAATAAAGAAAAACATGATAAACACAGCGGAGGTCTTCACTGAGCAAGAGCCATTGTGAATCTGAATCACTGTGTACTGAATCATTCATCATGAATCATGAATGGTGAATCGAGTTTTGGCTGAAATGGCTCATACAAGTCTAAGTAAGTGTGAGCAAACGACGAGAGCTGAGACAATTTTTTTAGTCAAAATGTATCGAGATCAAGTTCTGAGGTGGTCGGGAACCGAGGTACCACTGTAAAATATTTTTGTCCTGTTTGTGTACTGTTTATCGACTCTAAGGGCTTGTGTAAAAATCTTGTACGGAAATATAGAAAATGTTAAGGGGTTCACAAAATTGTATGCAACACTGCCAAATGTATATAAAGTATACAAAATGCTATCTATCTCAATGTTTAACCTTTTAACCCTACATCATATAAACCCAGCATGTAAGCTGTCATATCTGGCAGAAATGTGAGGCGAATGCAGAGAGATGATACAAAGATGTTTTCTTCAACATCCAAAGCTGAGGTACAAAAGGGCAGAGCAATACAGATTCAAAAACCAGTCTAAAGTAAAAAAAACCAAAACAAAACACAGAGCGACAGTATATCCAGACAGAATGTCAAAAAAGCGAGGCAAAAAAAGCAGATTTCAAAAACAGAGCTGCGTTCATTCACAGGAATAATAACAAGTCAGGAATAGAACGCTCAGAATCAAAGACACCCTAGAGTGCAGGGATGATGAAACTTCCCAATAAGTGCGTGAGAGAATGGTATTTAAATGTCTGCAAGATCAGCTGATGGAGAACTGGTGCTTGTGATCAGTAAGTGGGCAAGTTAGAACAAAGGAGAGCGTGAGGTTGCGGGAGTGAAGCATGCTGGGAAATGGAGTCCATAAGCGACGGGTCATGACATAAGTAAAGGTATTTATTCATAATGACGAATAAGAACTCTAACCTGTCACCCAGTATTCCTTTTCCTGAATCGTAATATTAATAATCTGAAAAATGCTGAATATATTGTCCAGTACAGCATCAACACTTCTGTTCATATGTCCAAGATGCAGTCTGCTGTCATGGCTTTAGACAGTAAGCCTACAGGATAGTGTCCCATTCTGTTGCATGGGTTTGTATCTATAAATCAAGAGGCATTATCTGGATATGTGATCTAGTGTTTAAGACATCAGGAACATGAAGTGCCTGTGAGAGAGCAAGCTTCAGGGGAAGAAAAATAATATCGCTGCTGGATGTCTGTGCCGCTTGCACACACTCCTGAGCTCCATCAGCAGGTACTCTATTAAAGTGAGTCAGGGGATAAAGATGAGCACAGGGACGGATGTTCACCCAATCTCCCTGCTCACAATCAAAAGCACACACTTCACGTTGAGGTATTAAATGATTCTCATTTAAATCATCTGACACATCTCTTATGAATACTTTCTTTGATTTTACATGTACTGGTGCATTTCAGCTTTTGAGGAATAAATCTGCATACCTGCACCCACTACTTTGTCGATGGCAATACAGGATGCATCCAGCTCTTTGGCAAACTCATGCACTGCCTGACTTGGGTCTTCATAGGTGTGAGGATCCACATAAGTTCTGACACCAGGCAGCCGCACTGAAAAGAGGAGTTACAGAAAACTGATGAGAACTTAATTTAAGTGTGTATAAACACTGCATTAACTGATTAGGGGTTGTCATAAAAAGCTACAGTACTATATATATACAGTCTTGCTTGAAAGTTTGTGAACCCTTTAGAAATGTCTATATTTCTGCATAAATATGATCTAAAACATCATCAGATTTTCATACAAGTCCTAAAAGTTTGAGTCCTAAAAATTAGAGTCAGGTGTTTTCAATCAATGCGATGACAATCAGGTGTGAGTGGGCACCCTGTTTTATTTAAAGAACTGGAATCTATCAGAGTCTGGTCTTCACAACACATGTTTGTGGAAGAAGTGTATCATGGCACGAACAAAGGAGATTTCTGAGGATCTCAGAAAAAGAGTTGTTGATGCTCATCAGGCTGGAATAATTTACAAAACCATCTCTAAAGAGTTTGGACTCCACCAATCCACAGTCAGACAGATTGTGTACAAATGGAGGAAATTCAAGACCATTGTTACCCTCTTCAGGGGTGGTCGACCAAGTAAGATTACTCCAAGAGCAAGGTGTGTAATAGTTGGTGAGGTCACATAGGAGCTCAAGGTAACTTCTAAGCAACTGAAGGCCTCTCTCACATTGGCTAATGTTAATGTTCATGAGACCACCATCAGAAGAACACTGAACAACAATGGTGTACATGGCAGGGTTGCAAGGAGAAAGCCACTGCTCTCCAAAAAGAACATTTCTGCTCGTCTGCAGTTTGCAAAAGATCACATGAATGCTATTGGAAGAATGTTTTGTGGACAGATGAGACCAAAATAGAACCTTTTGGTTTAAAAGAAAGTGTTATGTTTGGAGAAAGGAAAACACTGCATTCCACCATAAGAACCTTATCCCATCTGTGAAACATCATCGTTTGAGCCTGTTTTGCTGCATCTGGGCCAGGACAGCTTGCCATCATTGATGGCACATTGAAGAGCAAAGATTTACATCATCATCATAGAATTCTAAAGGAAAAAGTCAGGACATCTGTCCATGAACTGAATCTGAAGAGAAGGTGGGTCATGTAGCAAGACAACGACCCTAAGCACACAAGTCGTTCTACCAAAGAATGGTTACAGAAGAATAAAGTTAATGTTTTAATAGCCAAGTGAAAGTCTTGATCTTAATCCTATCGAAATGTTGCGGAAGGACCTGAAGCGAGGAAACCCACCAACATCACAAAGTTGAAGCTGTTCTGTACAGAGGAATGGGCTAAAGGTCGGACTGATCAACAGTTACAGGAAACGTTTAGTTTCAGCTATTGTTGCACGGGGGGGTCACATCAAATACTGAAAGCAAAGGTTCACATACTTTTGCCACTCACTAATATGTAATATTGGATCATTTTCCTCAATAAATAAATGACCAAGTATAATATTTTCGTGTCGTTTGTTTAACTGGGTTCTCTTTATCTACTTTTAGGCCTTTTGTGAAAATCTGATGATGTTTTAGGTCATATTTATGCAGATGTATAGAAAATTCTAAAGGAACAAATGTTCAAGCACCTCTATATATACATATATATATATATATATATATATATATATATATATATATATATATATATATATATATATATATATATATATATATATATAGTAGCAATTAAAAATAATATCATATAGTTTGTCAGTCTCTATTAGAATATTACCCAAAAATACAGAATGAAAAAAAAGCCTGAATGAAAAAAATATTACAAAAAACAGCTGCATCTGGCAGCTTCATTGGGATGCCAAGTTGACTCTTCTACAGTCTGAAGAAAGCTTGATCAGGAATGGTGTGTTTGGAATGGCAGCAGCCAAGAAATCACTTTTGTTGGAAGATGAACAGGGTGAAAAGACTAAGATATGCTAAAGCTCACAAAGATTGGAATGAAGATCAGTGGAAAAGAGTATTATGGTGTGACGAATCCTGAAAGTTTTACTATTTTACTAGTTAAAATATGTTATACATGGTTATTATACCATTGCTAAAACAACAAATCTAATGGTGGGCCAAGACTTTTGCAAAGTACTGTATCAAAACAAAAACATCCACAGACATGGAAAGTACAGACTCTAGAATGACATACTTACAGTGGCCATTGCCAAAGTGAAGTCTCTTCTTGTCTGGATGTTTGGATTTCCGATAGCCACAACATCTGTCAATCAAAGTGTTGTCAATATTTAACATCAATAAATTTTGCTGAGCTTTTAGCTACTCTACACCATGCTGGAGGACATCCAATGACAGTACACACAAAATCCAAAGCCAGGAGGAACTTGATTTGTTTTGCTATAAGTATGAACTGTATTTGATGGCTTATAATAAGCCAGATATTTACACATACTTTCAACAGTGCCGTGTGCCAAGATCTGATTTGACGCTCTAGTTCTCACAGAGACTGTTACATTGAGTAAAGAAGGGGCAAGAAAAATAATACAGCTACTGCCAAGTAAATCATCCAGCACTATATATAGGCAGTTGACATGCAGAGGTATGATCAAATACAAGCACGTCTTCATCCAGTAGATATGGGGTGGGTGTGGTGAAGAGGGGGTCTTGGGGATAAGACACGTACAGCATAATGGAGATATGACAGGTTCAAGAAGGCCACTATGAAATTGATATCTGAGTGACAGACCAACCTGCCAATCACAACGTAGAGCACCACAGTGAGGAGAATGATGGCCACAGCAGAAGCGATGGCTATTAGGACCACCTGGCTGTTCTCACTAGAGATTGAAAAGGCTGGAAGAGAAAAACAAACAGTACAATATATAATAAATGTAATTAACATAATTAACAATAGCTTTTGAGTTCACTTTCAAAGCACTACGCACATTTTGTGTGGGCTAATGTGTTTGCACCCCGGTCGCCGTCATGCAATGCGACTGATCTATCCCCGAACCCCAAAGAAATCTGAAACTCTGTAGTCTCTGATGAGATGGAACATCCACAAACAAACAACGAGAGCATAACCTGAACTTGCGGTGCCAGGGAGCAGACAAGAGACTCCGGTAGCTGAGAAATGCAACTACATTACTGACAGACCTCACCTCACCAGAGGCGGAATACAATCTAGGGTAGCTCAGCTGGTAGAGTGCTGATTTATAGTGCTGAATCCACTGCTTCGTATCCCACCTTTGGTGAGGTGAATTCTGTCAGTTATAGAGTTGTGTTTCAGCTACCTGACACACAGACTTTCTCTCAGTTACCTGACATGCTGTTAAGTCTGGCTTTCTCCTGGCTTCCTGACATGCCATGACAAGTCATGCTCTCATTGTTTGCTCCCACACTGCAAGTCTGGGTTGCTCTTTGTACGTGTTGATTTCTGAATGCTCAGCGTCATCAGAGATGCCTCAGCTCTCCTCGCAATGACACTGAGTGCGTTTACATGCAGTTAATAATGTGACAACTGCAGAAAACCAGATTTTGTCACTGATCCAATCAACGAGTTAACATGCACTTGAGTAATCAGATAATGGAAAACCTCCAGATTAATAATCTATTCAGGCAACTTTTCAACCATCCAATAATCTCACAGAAGTATGTGACTTAAACTTCAAAGTTTAATGTTAAATAGTCAAATTCTTCATTTTCTTGAAGAAAAGTCTCCACCAAGTGTTCACCGTTTCACTGTTTTCTGTGGCATGTTTAACTCCGAGGATGCCAGATCCCACGAGAAAAAAAACGCCACAGTCAATGGAAAAAGAGCCCAAATAAAGCCAAGTCTTTAGAATAAGTGGACCTGGCAACTGAGTTGGTTATTGACTGAGAAATCCGATTGAAATCGGGTAACTTATATACGTGCTATGAGAAATCCGATTACTGGGGTAAAATCCAGCTCTATTAATCAGAGTTCTTAATCTGATTTCTAGATCGGAGAATACTATATACATGACCACTTGAATAATCAGAGAACTGCATAAATCCGACTATGATTATTAAGTGCTCATAAATTCACTCAGTGATCAGGGGTGCTCAAACATGACACTTTCTGTTCTTGTACTATGACCTTCTTTTACCTCCCAGACTGTTTTTGACAGATACCATATTCTGCCATAATATATATGTCTAATATAGTGCAAAGGCTTAACATATGTATAAATGTGCATGTGATTAACATGACCTGTGTGGTACTTGTTTTTTCTAATAGAACTAGACTTCTTTGAAGAGTTTTTATAAAGCCCAGGCTTGACAAAAACAACTTTTTTTCACAGTGAGAAGTAGATATATAGCATGAACAACATGTCTAAGAAGTCTTCGACGCTAGAAAAATAGCATGACAACGTACAAAGTGCTTAATGCCCGATAAGTTAGCCGAATAAAGTGTAACAGAAGCCAGTAATCATCATTTATCAGTTAATTCAGCTGTTCCTTTGAAATAATGATCATTTGACATAATTACCACATTATATTGACTAAAATGATGTAATAATATCTTTAAATAAGCCATGACTCTTGAAAAACCTCCAGACTGTGAACTAATAAGCAATAAGGCTCCGGTGACTGATTTTCTAAATCCCAGAGGTACAGCACTTTCTGCTCAGATTAACAGATGAATAATGGGATCTATCATCTCAGGGGAACAATGCCATCATTTCACATTTTACATTAGCTATGCATGTGGAGTTCTGGAGGCACTGGCAGTTCAGTAACCTGGAGAGAAGAAAAGCCCTGCTGCTTTACACTATATCATTCTGTTCCATGACTGTGCATTGATTTCCTTTAAATGTTTCATTAGTAGAACGGGCGCAGAAAAAGAGGCGGTTCTGCTCTGAAAACAGGATACACAGTGTATCGAATGCACATGCTGTACTAAGTGGCGATGAGGTACTGCTATTGACAATAATGACATCATGACCTAGACTGGGGTACAACAATACAGATCGCATAATGAGAATACAAAAAATAGCTACTTAATTTCAGCTTCAAAAAGAGCACCACCAAAAAAGCAATAATACAACTGTATTATTATCTTGATTAGCAAGTATAATCCTCTTTGAGTATGTAGACGGCTTTAATTGTTCAGTATTAAGACAAAGTCTGTGCTTACAGTCCGGGCTGGTCTCAAACTCAAACTTGCGACTGCTGCTGCCGTAACCCGCCGCAGTACGGGCTCTAATCTGCAGCAGGTATGTGGTATCTGGTTTCAGTCCATTCAGAGTCACATTCGTGCCCTTGGATCTCAGGACGGTGTAGCTGGTCTCTTGTTCCTGCTTCAGAACACAAAGGAAACACAAGAGTAAAGTGAGAGACATGCTAATGTAATAGAGATCGCGATGCAGACAGTTGAGATGAGCAACTTGAAGTAGTTCAGTCCTAATTGGAGCAGACTGTCTCCATTCAGAGTCACTTCCCAGCAGACTATTTGTGGACCTGTTAGGAGCTAAGTCAGTCATGTTACATTACTTTCCTGGCCTCAAAAATGTGTGTTACTAATCAGGTAAGTTCCAGTCTGCTGCAGACAGTACCAACTTGACTTGATAAATTGCCATATTTATTTTTATTGCTTTTGCAAACATCTCTAAGGTGCAATGATCCTCTCTACCAGGCTGAAAAAAAAACTGTGATAGATTTACGGGATGTCTTTACTTTCAACCCATTGTTTCCAGATGTGCCTGTAATGGGGTAAAGTGAGATCAGTGCAATGAACATTGTGTGGAGTTTTAAACTGTTAAACCACCCCTCATACCAAGGAGGTATTTCCAGATAATGGCAGGATCAGTCTGAATGCTCTGCTTTTCTTTATCACACTTCAGCATTATGGTACAATGACAGGGACATTCTTGGACATTTAGAAGTCAATTAAACAGTCTATTGGATCCATATTTGGTGAAGCTCACACTACTGTAGATTATCTTCACTTCAATAAATTAGCACTTGAAAAAGATTTTGGAATTTATGCACACAGTGCACATCTGGAGCTATGACATTTCATGCCAAGACAGACTGTGATTAATACAAGATAATATACTGTAACTGTCAAATGTTATAGAGTACAGTAATTACATAACACAGGGAATAGCACATTACCTAATTATGCAACATACATTCATATTTTGTTCCTGTTTAAATGCATCAGTAAAGTAGTCCTATGCAAAGTGTTCAGGCTTTTTCAAATATAATGACCTGGGATTTCACTTCATCCTGATTGCTCCCTCTTAACAAGAAATAAAAAAATCACATCTCAGGCCTTTATATAGACAACATGTCACTCCAAACCTGCAAATGGAGTGCATCAGTTTTAATGATTCAGCAAGCACTTTAAAATAAACTCAGTCTTGATGTCTGGGAAAACGAACCCAATACCCTGCACCATATCATATGTGTCTTCGTTTAAGTCATAAATCTTTTCACAGGTTGTCACTGTTCACTGCCCATGACACCATGTGATCCCCTGGAAATCACACACAGGTGTGTCCAACCCGTTTCTGCTGGAACTGTTCTTACCACATGTCTCAGTTGTTCATCAGTCACCTCCTGATGCTGGAGTCTGATAAGGCTTGCAATTGTTTCTTTTCAGTGTGTAGGCTATTGTTGGAATTGAATATGCTTGTCATGTTCTGCTCTGACAATCTAATCACTGCAATCTGGAGTTTCTGCCTTCGATTTCACTGAATAAGAAATCTGTATAAATACTAAAAAAATGTTTTCAACAAACATTGTATCCCCACAAGTTTTATAAAATAAACAAATGAAAAAATACATAGACCAACAAATGTGTGTTCCCACTACTTCTGCTTTCAGTTAGAGTATTAAAAAATCCTGGAAAATGTTGTTTAATGGAAGTACTGAAAAATGTCACATTTGGAGGCATCTTGTAGGAAAAACACCTCATTCATGATGGTGGCTCAGTGGTTAAATCTCTTGACTAATAATCAGAAAGCTGAGAGTTTAAATAAATCCCAGCTCTGCCCAGCTGCCACTGCTGGGTAATTGAGCATGGTTCTGAATCTTAAACTGCTCAGCTTAACTGGACAATACTTCACATTTTATTCGAACTTTGACTCCATGACTTTAGTTCGCTCTTACATTTATCATCTACGCCGCCCAAGGAGGTTGGGTCCCTTTTTGAGTCTTGGTCCTCCCAAGGTTTCTTCCTATAACACTCAGGGAGTTTTTCCTTGCCACTGTCGCCCTAGGCTTGCTCAATTTGGGATTGGACGTAGTTATTAGGAGATAATCTAAACTTGTAAAGTTGCTTTGAGACAATGCTCCATTGTAAAAAGCGCTATATATAAATACATCTGACTTGACTTGACTTGACAAGGTCATCACCTAAATAAGGTAAACATAATTTTTTTTAGGGAGGCATTGCGTGACCAATTTCACAGAAGTTACACAATTTAAAACACTTATTTAATGTATTTTAGGGAGATATTTAGCAGCATTTACTTGGTTTTATGGTATGCATCCCTGTATAGTCTAAACATTATGTTGTTTTGAACTAGACTCAGTAATGCTATTCCTATTCTGGAGATCTTTTGTGAAGGTAATGCTGGGAAGTCTTGGTGTTAGTGTGAGTCTGTGAGATTTAGGGGCCTCTCTCAGTGGGTGTGTTTGTGGACTTCTTGCAAGGGTCAGGGACACTCTTGTTATCCTTTGCCAGCCTGGATCAAGGGTACTATAGGTCCAATGAGGGCTATCCTTGGCTTTTCCACATGGCAGACCCAGCTGTGTAGGATTTGGGGAACTCAAGCCACACTTTTGGAAGCCTTGCTACAGAGGCATGTGTAATTAAGAGAAACACAATAGAATTGATTGTGAAAGGAAGATACTGTGCCACCCAGGGTCAAACAAGACATGGCAGATTCTACACTGTAGACGTGCCAGTGAAACTACCCCAGGATGAGCTGGCCTTAGTTACAAATAAGGAGATTATGGCCAACCCGCAGCATTTCACTGGCTATGATTTGGAGTCTGACTGATCACACTGAAAAAGATTTCACAAAAGCCCTCTGTACAAAGCAGAGAGGTCTGAGACATCGCCCCAGCTCTCCTTTTTGCCAGTAGATTGTGTGGCTGTTATACTGAGTGGGTGCAAATATGACCAGAGCTAATAAAAGTGATGTCATCAGTGTTTTCATTAGTGTATTTTACACAGTCAACTAGAATGTGCATATATTAATACAAGGCATATTTTCTCTGACTTTTTAATGAATGCATCTTCAGTGATCAAGATAATTCATTCACAGTGAAGGTCTACAAAGTGTATACAGTGTTTTGGGAAATTTGACCAAGAAGGAAAAGTAAATTATTTCAAACTAGTCAGCTATTCATAATACTTGTACAAAGACTGTTTGAGATACATACTTGCTTTATGAAATAATCTATAAATCTCACATGCACTGGCAACACTGTGTAAAAACACTGTACACTTACATAAGTAAGAACTGTGCTGGAATTACATTGCTTCCCCTTAATAAAGTTAGCAAAACTAACTATTCAATCTGTGTTTTTAATATTATCATGTTGAGGGGCTACTGTAACTGAGCAATTGCTGTGGAAGCCAAAACAGTGTTAGAGGAGAACTGTGCAGGATGATGTTAATAAGTACACATCATCATGACAGCTACAGTAGTGGTTCTAAACCTTTTTAAGGTCATCTTTGCAAGTGAAACCCACAAACACATTCACAGAATATGTACATAAGTGCATAAATGCATGAGTACGTTTATGGACCCCATGGACTACAGGTTACCAAATCCTTGTTTAGAGCTAGTATTCACACATATATACTGTGAATCTTTGCCTATGACAAATGATTTGCTATGTGCAAGTTGCACAAATGCAGAGGAAGATCTTTAAAAGAGTTTTTCCTGGCAAACCCCTTTTTTTTACAAGCAACATATTTTTTGGAGTTCTAGGGGCTGAGTTATTACTTTTTTAACTGCCTATCAGGTGATGTCTGCACTGGTTCACCTTTCCTCACTACTGTTCTTTTTGTGAACTCTTTAAAGAGCTTTTTAAAGTAACCACTGATTCTACAATCCATATTTGCAAATATGAAAACATTACAGTGATGATAGATTTAGAAAAACATTTTAAGAAAGTAGACATGTTTGGAAGCAAAATAAACAGCCACAAAATATCATTGCACCTCGGTCAGGGATTTATTAAAATGTATATATTTATAAAATGTATAAGTATGTAGTATTTTATTCTATTATACTATTATATTATTATACTTAGAGTCTATGCTCTGCTATTAGTAATTTCCCAATGTAAACAACTTTCTACGCATTTAAAGTACATTAATCTATATAAGGCCTGTCCACAAGTATTAACCAAGGAAAATAAGCCAAATCCATTCTTGACAAACATGAGCTTTTACAATTCCTTTTATCAATGAATTTCCCACCACATTAAAGCCAAATGCTGATACACACTCCTCTATTTAGTGTCTAGCAGTGATTTTAATTATCAAGACTGGAAGAAACTGGAGACAAAACCATTTTTTGAATATAAAAATGACACAGCGAAACCACTTGAGAAACATAAAAAATATAGTACTTTTTTTATTCTGAAAAACTGCAGCTGACCTGTTTATTTGTACTTGTCTACAGGCCAGTCTTGCCCAGACCAATATACTGACGCATGGACATATCGCAGCAAAGGGTCGAAGCAGCCAATGCAATGTCCATGTACACATGTTTATGGAGAAAACCAGAGATGCTCTTTTGGAGGAAATCCTTGAGAAAAGCACTTTTACTCATCTTTTGGCAGTTTTGGTAGTACCTTTCTCACTGCACTGTGCTTATTAAGGTCCAGCACCACCATATTTGTGAAATGCCACAACTGCAGTTACAAATGACAGAAATCCACAGAGTCTTGTTAAAAATAGAGTTTTCCATGAAGACACCCATCAGAGTTTGGTCAAGAGCTGGGGATGGCATGAAATTTGACGGAGACGGCTGCCTCGTAATTCTCTATGCAGAGCAAAAACCCTGCTTAAGTTAAATATCTATAAAGGCTTGTAAAACTAGGCTGTGTCTGCAATTCGGTGCATATTTTACACTCATGAGAATGTTTGCATGTTTTCAAGCAGTCAAGTCATTTACACGTTTTTATTTCTGTGGGAAATTTCTGGCCAAACGCAACCAGAGACTATGCTTTTTTCCCACAAACCATCAGATTCCCTGCGAGTTTGCGAGAGTCTTTCACAATGTCAGGGACCAATTAAGCACCAGTCCTGGAGCCCAGCTTCCTGTAGCCTGTGCCGCCTGAGGGACACATTACCCACTTCAAGTAGGAGTAGAAGATATCACAGACTCTGACAGCATGAAAGAGCTCTATTGAAAACTGACCCATTGAAACTCTCACGACAGAAACAATGATGTGGGACAACAAAACTCAGCCTGCTATTCCGCATATTAAATCAATCAGGCCTCCCTGTACGCTTCATTAAGAACATGGCAGCTGCAGAAGACCTGGGCAGAGGCTGCCTGTACTGGTTTTTAACAAGAGACCGGGGCTGAAGATTGTGTTTTAAAAAGATGAGCAAAGGTTCGACAAACAGCTGGGGTTCAGATCATTGTTTATCTTGTCACAATGGATTATGTGATGTAATGCTTCCACTATGTGGGTATGAATGAAGATGACTGGTCAGTATGAGAAGAACTTCACAAAGAAAAATAAAGCATTAGTACTACAATTAAATAGCTTTCCCCCACATAAACTATACAACATGTTCATGAACAAAGCCTCTTTGTGTTGTACAGCATATTTACTCTTTATCAGATTTAGTTGGTATTATTGTTAAATGTTTATTATGAGAGTGCCCTCACCTTCTCATAGTACTTGACCTCGTAGTCCAAGATGATCCCATTTGGTCTTTCTGGCTCCAGCCATGATAGCGAGATGCTGTTTCGGGATGTTCTGTCCTTCTTGATGACTGTGACCGAGGATGGAGCTGCAGAGAGAATCAAAGAAAGAGAGAGAGGGATAGTGGGTGAGCTGAAAAGAGGATTAGCTTCTTCCACTCCGCTTGTGACTGCATTATATGCCCAGTTCACAGGAAGTTCAGCAACATTCTGATTCAACTACTTGCATCCTGTGAAATAATCCTCAATGGCCTAATTAGGTTTCCTCTCTAGTTGGGATGATTTCAAAGTATGGAAAGGCACATTGATGCATCTGCACATAGTTTGATTTGTCAGTGTGTGGTTATTATGGTTTTAGTAGGCTTCACAATAGATGAAGCTACTGTCTGTCCAAGTCAACGCTGCAAGCAAAAAGTTTTCAGCGCTCTCATTCTTTAAGTGGCAATGTGCTCCAAATATCGGCCTCTCGTACGTTTTTCTGTTCCAGTACTTCACATGGTCTCAATATGTGATCATAATTCAAGTCAGAATTCTGTCCCTCCCTCCTCCTCCTCCTCCTCCCTGGCTCACTTGCTTTTTTTTTTTCGGTTTTACAGCTCTCTAATTGCAAGGCAGCATGGACGCCATGAAGCCATCTGACTGGCCTATGCTTTAATTTTATTAGACCACAGGAAAAAACATGTTGTTCTTTGAAATGTTCAAGGTTTTCATGATTGTGATTACACAGTTTTGAAAAGCCTTTTTCCACTTGGAAGCTTTTTTTTTTACTGTTAATGGATCCAGATGGATACAGTCTGTTCCTGGTTGCACACTTACACCAATTTGATAAGGCATTACTAAAGCTTTATAGTGACCACAGTTTATGGTAGGCAAAATTTATGGTGCGTGGTGTTCATGTACATCCTTCTCAGCTTTCTGACTGAACAAAATGGGCAACAATCCGAACAATCCAAAGTGTAGCCAACATAAATAAATATTTGATCAGGTCAGTGGTTAATTCCACCAAGAGCTCTCGACACAAACATTTGTAAATTATCTTGGTGAAATGCAGGTATGACACTGACCAAGAATTCGCCTCTCAGTGTGGATAGTCTTGCATGCAAACTCCCCTGGCTCTTCCTATGCAGAGCAAAAAAAGACCTGGCAACCACTACAACTATATATTTACAGAATTCCTCATCTCCTCACCAAAATCTTTCCACAACGCTAAGTCCAACAAGTTTAAAGAATTTAGAAAGGACATCACACTGAGCTCTTGCTCTTCTATTATTATCAGCTTTTTTGAAACTTGACATTCTGTGCTGGCAGGAATGGTAAGAGGCTGTGGTTCGTCTGACGACACCCTGTCAAAAAGGGAGAACACAAGCATTTAAAGCTTTTGGAGGCCAAGGGGAAAAGTACTGTCCTAACACTGAGGGTAAGTTTGCATGTGCTGTCTCCTTGGGGCTGCGCAGCACATGCTAGCTGTGTTTATATGGAACGGGCTGCACCGATATCCCTGTGAGCCCTCGTAAATGTGCTCTCTAACAGAGAGTGCAGCTGCAGAGTGAGCGCATTGGACTGTCCGTTCACACATTTATCTCCTGCTTCCATTTGCATTTTATAAGACAATAAATGGAGCTGTGCTATTTGTACAAGGTCGAAGGAGTAAAGTTGCGGTGAAAGGGGTTATGATCTCTGGTGTTTCAGACTCTTTGAAAGTGCCCAATGATCAAATGAAACACTCGTTTATTGTATATCCACAGTTTATACAGAGTCAAAAAAGTGCTCCATAGCAGAGGCATACCAATGGAATGAAAAGAGAAATACTTTGGTGTTTAAGAGATATCGCGTGAGCATGCCTAGTGAAACTAGCTGGCTGGCTTTGCACATCATGTCAACACAAACAGTATAGATCCTTCTCCGGATCTCTCTGGAACTTAACAGATTGTCTGCGCTCACATTTGAAATAAATTGACTGTGTCTCCAAAAGGTGTTTTGGACTCTGTGTCAATCTGACTCGCACTTCATGTCTGCTCCTTTTTTCTAGACAATTAAAGGGAGAGAGGTTTATTTGCTGTCTGTCTTATTAAAGTTTTCCCAAAGCATCAGTGTCTGGTAATCACTATTTTAATAGATCACAGCTGTGACAACATAAGGAAAGCTAAAACCACAACGCCATTAACCGGAACACCCTCAACTTTGACAAGAAAATGTCATCAGAACCATGAGGCCAGCACATTGTAAAATCCAAATGAGCAGTACTTAATCATATAATGTTTGTTCAAAAACTTAGCTTTATATGGAAAATTGAGCTATGTTAAGCCAGTAATCACAGGACCCATGGTTTTTCGTCTTTTCATAGTAGCGAAACCACATGCCACAAGCATTCTCTCATTATTATTAATAACACCACTGTATATGAGCCAGGAGTTGATGCTGCACAGACTAAAGATTAGCTGAGCATATCTACAGGCTCCTCTTCATGGCTGTAAGGCTTTAATAAGGTTTAGATGTTTAAACTTAACTGCTCCCATTGGTAAAAGGGTGCAAAACTATCAATCTTACCCTTTGATCTACAGTAGCTCTGTGCCTAATGTTTTACGACACAAAACTCTAGTGCCTGTAAACTTAGTTCTAAAGCTTGAGCTAAATCTTCTGCCAGGTTCTGCTCCTATCACTTTAAAGACAGTGTAGAACTGACAGGAGAGACAGAGGCCAAGGCCTCATAGGGCTTATGAACATAACTGCTCATCTTTACAGGAAGCCCTACTGGAATGGAAGGCAGATGGTCCTGCATTCTGGATTTGTAGGAACCAGAGAAATCATGGCCTTCATGCTGCCATCGTGGACTTCTGCACCTGTATACAGATAAGTGCAAAACAGCTCTTACAGCACAGGAAGGATGAGACAAGAAGGATCAAAATAATCTCGCACTGATATTAAATACCTGTTTTCTTCCCCCAAAATCAATTTTGAGGTTTGCTGTACGGGAAAATGAATTGTTCTTTATGAATGTGTTGTGGGAAATTCAGTAGGAAAACACAGAGAAGGCTGATACTCAACATGTTCTGCCTTTTTGAGAAATGCTTTTCAAATAAAAGTGTTTAGTATCACTGCTTGTCAGCATTATGTGAGTCATACACTAAATCACATCATCCTCTGGCTTTCCTGAGTAGACAAAGTGAAGGCAGCCTTACCTGCTTGGTTGGTAGTTATGGTGACAGTGGCGTATTGGCGCAGTGCAGGCGCAAGAAAGGAAACTCCATTCTGAGCCTCAATCTCAAAGGTGTAGTTGGTGTGTGCCAACAGGTCAGCCACGGTCACCGTGGCGTTGGCGAGACCTGAGGCACGAGGCAGGAAACGCACAGCCCCTCTGCATGGCTCGCATCGTCTGGACCCAGCTAAGCAGCGCTTGCACACTACATTAAATGTCATGTCCTTCCGGCCACCTGTGTCTTCTGGCCAGCTCCAGTCCAGGATCACCGATGTCTCATTGATGATTGAGATCACATTACGAGGGGCAGAGGGAGGACCTGAGGGGCAGAAGGAGCATAGTCTTGTAGTCCAGGCAGTAAATGAAAATATTTCAGGCTGCGCTGACCTCTAATGAGTTGTACTTCAGGATTTCCATTCATTGTGCTTAATGCATAGGATTGTATCATTGGCAAGGGCTACAGGTCTTTTAGAAACTCTTTTCAGGAATTTGTAAGCCACATTATTATTGTAAATTTGTATTTGGAAAGCTATCTCAAATGCAGAAATGTTATAACATGAAAGAAGGAACACACTCCAGTCAGATTTTTCATGATTGGAAAAACAGGCTTGCAAAAAGCCTAAGCAATTGACTGAGACTTTGACCGGTCTTTCCATATGATCAGGAGAGCAATTTGAAATGAAATCTCAGGATAACGCAATAAGGCAGGACACCAAATCTGTCCAGACCTCAAACAAACCCAAATTGCTCCCTGGCTCTGCTCTGAAGATGTGAGTAAGTGTGCTGTGGGTTAAGAGGGGATTGCGTTTCAAGATAAAAAGTAGTGTTTGGTTGTTTCACTTGACATGAGGAATTTACAAAGACCCGGCGCACTGCTGTACAGGATCCTGCCTACTTAACTTTGACTAACATCTCCTAAATTTCTTAGGTAATGATTGAGAAGAGGATTTGCTTTGCATTACAGAATGACACATTACGCAAAGGTGCTTCTCGCAACAGAGATATAAGCATTGGGATGATTTAAGACTTATCTTCTCTCCTACTGGCTTCTCCTTGATTTGGACAGCACACCAAATCAGCATTTAAGCTACATTTACATTTACAGCATTTAGCAGACGCCCTTATCCAGAGCGACTTACAATTGGTACAGTCTTACAATGCAAGCAATTGTGGGTTAAGGGCCTTGCTCAAGGACCCAACAGTGGCAGCTTGGCAGAGGTGGTATTTGAACCCTGGACCTTTTAGTCCGTAGTCCAGTACCTTATCCGCTAGGCTACCACAGTCCCCACAGCTAGGTTACAGTGGGGTAAAAAGTATTTAGTCAGCCACTGATTGTGCAAGTTCTCCTACTTAGAAAGATGAGAGAGGTCTGTAATTGTCATCATAGGTACACTTCAACTATATACTTTACTAAATATGACTAAATACTAAATGACTAAATACTTTCTTGCCCCACTGTATGTATGAGATGTACCACACCAGACACAAGAGTACTGCCTAATTAAATGACCTTTCATTTCCATGCCAGACGCATTCATTAACATGACGTAAACAAAGGTGGATTGGAAATATACTTAAATCTTTTTTTTAATAATGAGCAGGAATAAGAGGAAATCATTTTCAATGTCAGATATATAACTTAAGCATATATGAGACAGATACCGCAGAAGCAAGCCATAAATAATCTTGCATGCTTGCAGGTCAGGGGAAATGTTGGACTCTGTTGAAGGTTAACATCTTTGCCAGAGCACCACATCCTCTGATGTGGACTTATAATAGAAAACACAGTGTGCCATTTAACCTTAACAGACTGGTGGGCCTAGCAGCAGGAGGATGTGAGGTGTGCCGGAGAAGCCATCCATTACCCACACAGTGCTTCTGACAAGCAGCACTGCTCACAGAGGTGTGAATATGGCGTTCAGGACTACTATAGATGTAAATCACCAGTTCTACAACAACACTGCAGCCACAGCCTATTCTGGATCCAGGAGTTTGAGAGTATGACATATGACTTGTTTGAAATGATATGTTTGAGTGATGCCGGTGAGTCGTAAATGGTTTGCATGTTACTGATAAACCAGATATGTAACATTCCGTCCTTTCTACTGCAGATATTTTCCTTACGATGGGAATTTATGTTATTGAAAATACAGACTTTATGGGGTCATAAAAAGGACACAGGCAGAAATAAACAGATCCATTTTATATACTAAAAGCACACATAAATATGTGGGCCTTCAAAATGTCTGACAGTGAAAGAAAACAGAACCTTCCTGGCTGGGGTTTACATAATTCATCATAAATATTCAGTAGTGGTATATACAGTAACGGTTACAGTAAATGTCTGCTATATAGCTACAGCACGGGAGCTAGCGGCAAGTTAATAATAAAAACCCCAAAAAACTGATTTTCATAATTAACAGCACAATGACTATAACTGCAGTTCTATTTTCAAAGCCAAGCTAAAGGCTATTCTGTTTGATTTGGGATATCATCTATGCCTATGACAAAATCTAGCAGCTTGAAGCCTATGATGGCGTGACAGACTGAAAGTACACTCACACATCCTGCTTTAGTTTTGCTACATTATCAACATTTCACCCCAATACTGCAGCAGATGAAAGGTAAAGCCATGATTGCACTTTTGCAGGTCCAAACCAGAAAATGTTTGAAAGAGCTTAGATGAAACAAAAACCTGAATTGCTGCTGACAATGCAAATAAGGGCAACATGTATACGCACAGCATGACCTAATATTCTGGATTTAATGTAAGACATAGACTTTTACACTCTGCCACAGAAATTGACACCCCTTGCACAGATGTACGTGATTTGAATCAGCATTGATAGCAAGGCCATGATTTATGGATAACATGTTTTGGAATGCATGGCAGTAGCTGTGTGCATCTGTGTACCATCTGCATCCTTGTCTATAAAAGAGAATGGGTTAGCTCACTCCATGGTGCAGGCCCTGAGAGACCCATTGGCTATGATGGTTAAAAAATACACAGTCTACTCGTAGGAGGATCAGAAGCTTTGCCAGAAGGAACCAACTTAGATTCATCAATCCTAGAACAAAAAAAATGCTCTATCATTGGGAGACTGAGTTCAAATCTCAACATTGTCATGCAGCAAGACGACGACCCTAAGCACACAAGTCATTCTATCAAAGAATGGTTAAAGAAGAATAAAGTTAGTGTTTTGGAATGGCCAAGTCAAAGTCCTGACCTTAATCCTATCAAAATGTTGTGGAAGAACCTGAAGCGAGCAGCTAATGTGAGGAAACCCACCACCATGCCAGAGGTGAAGCTGTTCTGTAGGAGAAAAGGGGTAAAATTCCTCCATGCATTCCTCCATGCAGGACTGATCAACAGTTACAGGAAACTGTTCACATACTTTTGCCACTCACTAATATCCTCAATAATTAAACAAGCAAGTATAATATGTTTGTCTCATTTGTTTAACTGGGTTCTCTTTATCTACTTTTAGGACTTGTGTGAAAATCTGATGATGTTTTAGGTCATATTTATGCAGAAATATAGAAAATTCTAAAGGGTTCACAAACTTTCAAGCACCACTGTATCTACGGCCAGGAGTCTGAACAAGCATAACTTCCAGAAAGTGATACTGATGAGTGATACTTATGTAATTGCGTGTCCTCATATATACAGGACAGTTTAAAGGTTCTACCATGCTGCCCTATGACATTATATGAGTGTCAGCCCGAGGAAAAGCAAAACACTTAAAGAGTGTGTTGGGTGAAATAGAGCTCAAAGTGGCTCAAGATGCTTCAGAAGGATGTGAGGATGAATACGTACGAGAACAGGCCATTGACACAGGGTCTCCCTCTGCACGGAAGTAGTTCTTCTCACAGCTGCAGTGCACAGCCCCTTCTTGGTGAGTGTAGCTATGTGGGGGACATTTTGAACACTTCATGTTCCCAGAGGAAGCCTTATAGAAGCCAGGCCGGCAGGCTGCAAAGACAAACAAGAGCGGAAAATAAATTAAGATGCATAGAGCCTTTATCCAACAGAATCATCCATTACCTAATTACCATGTCGTCACCTTTAATGGACCGAACCCTTTCATATGACAATGGATACACTGGAATGGCTTTTAATTGTCAGACTTAACCCACCAATACACTGTAAAGCATGCAGATGATCTTTGTACATGTACACATTAGGTATGTATGAGGAGAACGAGGACTGTGAGTTTTAATGTTTAAGAAGAATGGGGGAAATGGGTGAATTGGGTGCCAAGTCAAAGCAGCGGTGATAAAACATATTAAAAAATGTGTCCCTACTCTCTCTTCTTAGCAAGACATCCAAGGGATGTTGCATGAATTATGCAAATTTACCTCTTTAAAGCTCTCTCTAAATATCTCTGGTATTAAATTGCACTCAGCAGCTCATCTGCTACTATTCAAGGGAATCTCATTCCATTAGCCATAATGAAGGGGTAAAAAATCACGATGAGCCAGCTAATTACAGGGGCTCACACAAAATCTGCATTACATTCCTCTCTTTTTACACGTTCGATACTTGTCAGTTGACACAGTTGAGGAAACAAAGCTTTTCAGTTTGCAAGAAGTAAGTAGCACTTACTGGCAAGAGATGAGAGGGGTTTCAGTAATAGTAGTTGATTACAGAGTAGGGACCAAAAGTCTGAGACCACTAGTGATATATTTTCATTACAAATCATATAATCAGCATAACAATTTGAGAGAAAACTTGAATCTTTGAAGCAACGTTTTGATACATTTCAAAATTGATTAGTATTTGGCATGTTCCTCTGTTGCTCTAATGACAGCATGCACTCAAGCTAGCATGGACGTTTGGGAAGACTTGATGATCCATATTATCCCAGCATGATTTCACAATATTCCAAAAAGCATTCCATGATGTTCCTGAATGCATTTCTCTGTCTTCATCTGCCCCCATAAAGTCCATGACAGTCAATGCTTCTTCATCTGCCTTGGTCTTCAATTTGCAGTTGCAAAGCGTTGATGTGTGCTTTGCCGTGATCCAAACAAGCATTTTCTCTAGTGGCCTCAGATGTTCGCCCCCCTTTCTGGGACAGTATAAAACCATCTGAATATATAATCCACTGCCCTTCTAGGTATGACTGTCACCAGCAGATCATTAATGTCTTCAAATGACACTCAGTGCTTCCTGGTCTTCTTTGGTCTTCAAGTAGTTGCTCAGAAGCTTTGAGGTGCATTTTGAAGTATGTATCCCTTTCCACAAAGATCCAAACAAGCATTTTCACTAGTGGTCTGAGACTTTTGGCCCACACTGTACTGTCTGAGACAGTATAAAATCATCTGAATAAATAATCCACTGCCCTTCTAAATATGACTGTCACCAGCAGATCCTTAATATTAATTACACACTGTCTGGCATTCGCCGCCCTTCAATTATATTCTGCAGCACTACTGAAGATCTAAAGCGATGCTGTTTCAGTATAGCAGTCGCGCAGAGTGAGCAGACCAGAGAAGCAGGAGGCCATGTGATATGTGAGAAAGCAGGTTTACATTAACCTGCTGTTCCTTGGAGACTCTCCCTGCCACTGTGAAAACCCAGGCTGACAAAAAAATCAGTAGTGCCTATTAGCCCGAGTTATGGGAAATCAAATGTGACACAATGCTTCCTTGGCAAATCAGCAAACACAGAGTCCCAAATAGGACAAACACACAGACTGCGTAGCCGGGAGACACTTCTCTGCAGGATTGCAGGCTTCTGAAATAGCAAACACAACTGTGAATTTATTTAGTGCTTCGCCTTGACTATTTTCCATGAGTCATCATAGAGTTGCTGATTATTTGCAAGGCCTCCCTGTGTATTTACACATATGAAGGAAATAGCAGTTGAAACACAAAATGAACAGCACGGGCCAATAAACAAGACATAGTTTATGCTTAGGAGGCCATCACAGCTATTAGTCATGGAAAGTGAGGTCTTTAATGAAGGAAGCTTGAGATGCGGTCATTCCCGGTGACATCTCTTTCTCATCTCTCGTGGCCTTTATATGTCGTCCTGTGATAGGCTACGACTGACATTAACCAGTCCTGCCGCTGTTTCGTCTACATTACAAAAGTTCTTAGCTGTTCCAACCATCTCTGTGAGTGTGTGGAATGTGTGATGTATAAACGACTTTTTCTAACAGGTTGTGCCAAACAGGAAGTGAGCTGTTCACCTCTTTTTGGCAACTCCGACTTCACTGAATGCATATTGGCCTGTGTACGTTAGACATGGCGAGAGAGAGACAGAGGGAGAACGATTGGGTGCTACTATTGATTGCACATGTGCTATGTGGAGACACTGGAGCCGACTTTCAGTCTAAAAGGCTGGGAGCAGGGTAACCGTGTAGAGCCACAAAAGTGATTTCTCAGCACACTCTGCAGAGACACCCCCTCTTAATACGGAGACACTCTTCCAGTAGCAGTGCTTAATTATGACATGACAAATAATATTAGTTTATCAGTTTCCTCTTTTCTTTTGATACATTGAAAGTGCTTAATGTGAAGGACAGCAGCATTACAGTTCATATTTACAGCATATTATGTACGTACAGTTTATTGCTTAGTCTGGTGTACTGTCTATACAGATTGTTTTTTAACAGGGGGACTCCACTAACATTGTTACATACGTCCTTGTACGGTTTTAGAATACTAATAAAACATGTAGCCTTACAACAAAGGCACTCAAGTCATGGATGTGACAGAAAAACATAGCAGCAGATTATTACTCAGCAGCCACCAATCAATCAATACATGTATGGTGGCGACATGAGCTGTCTGGATAAGTTTAGTGTTACATCCCTACAGTAGCTTACAATAACTGAGAGTGAGAGACTATGGGGAACAAATGCATTCATTCAGCAGCTTCTGTTCACACTAATTGCCTGTGAAACTGAAGCTGTCTCAGAAGAGGGCCATGGATGCTCTTCTCTAGGGAATAGAGAACAAAAGCCAGGTCAAAATCCCACTTTAAGTGCCATTTACAAATTGTAAGGGTCTGCCATTTAATATGTGGGGTGATTTAAAAAACCTGCTTCGGACGGACATGGCACAAAAAGAGAAATCAGCGTGTGTTCCTGTTACAAAATTCTTCCATTTACAATTCAAGTGTTGCATGATTGTCTCCTTGACTGTAAATGAGGACTCTGCACATTGTTTTATTGGTAGAGGTAAGAAAAATATTGAACTACAAATAGTTTTCATTACAGTGCAATACTGTGTTTAAAGAGTTGTTGTAAGAAGTAGTATTCACAAGGTATGTGACTGCATGTAAGCATAATAAAATGATGTGTCATCGTAAATCTAAGTAAATGTTTCTTACATTTCACATTATGAAGTGTATAAAATATTTTAGGATTACTTTACCAATTCTAAAACAGTCTTTTTGCAGACTTACTAGTAGGTAATTTTGCTTCTTACATTAATATCAAAATATCTTTCAAGTATCTTCCAATGGAAAAAGAAAAATATGTAAAGCTAGTAAAGAAATAGGTTAAATATCTTAAATACGTCTTACCCATATATTAAAAATCTTAACTTTTTATTGTCTAACAATGAAAAACAGAATAATTATTTTCACATACTAGGATGTTTTTGCAGTGTGGGGAAACATTAAATCCAATTACATAAAGCAAAGGTGTTTCATCTCCTATCATAATCCTATGACAACCAGCATTGACACCTTCACAACTCACACAGCCTTTGTTGATGATTGATGCCATGTGCTAACACAAAGCAATTGCCATTCATTTCTGAGCATATTTGAAATACAGTACTTTGCACAGTTTGGCCAAACTGCTTTGGTCTTTGAGTTTCAACATCTTGGCTCTGCTGGGAATTTTGGACCAAATGAGAAAGTTCCATGATCCCTGAGAAAATAAGCAAATATCTGGCAAATGTGCCAGCAAGCCAGAAGTGATTCCAAGTGGTGAACACAGTGATCATGGTGCTGAACTAACACAAGGGCACGCATAGACGCATTTTTACACAACGCATACATGCAAACAGAGATTTAAGTACACAAATCACAGATCCAAATGCATAGCCTTGCATTCACATGCACTATCTCCCACTGAACAGCCCATTTGTAGCTGTGGGCACTTGGGAGGGCCCAGCTGTATCGCAGAGAGAGGTCTGAAACGTGATCAGAGCACCTCCGCAAGCCTCTGTTTGTCCTGGAGCCTGTACAATAGCACTCTCGGAAGAGAATGAGGCTACATCACCCTGAATCAATACACACGGCCTTGTAAACAACTCCAGTGACACTCCACCAGAACTCCCTTTAAAATAAAAACCTTTTTGAATGGTAACTGATTTCATCTAGGAGCATACGCAATATACTTGCAAGTCCCTACATCAGGGGGATATGCCGAGACCTCAGGGCAAACTGGATTCCATTCTGAAACATGACTTCACAGGACAACATGTTTTTTCTAAAGTTTTAGTTCCTCAAAACTGCCAGATTATGATAGACAATGGTACGCTGTACACAACTATAAGTTCAGATTTGTTCAGAACATTAAAATGAATTCATGGAATTTAACTACAATTAACTAATCTGCTTTAACTTTTGTCAAATCCATGTCCCTGACCAAGTCATTTACATTTACAGCATACGCCCTTATCCAGAGCGACTTACAATGGATACAACCTTACAATTGTGGGTTAAGGGCCTTGCTCAAGGAGCCCACAGTGGCAGTTTGGCAGAGGTGGGATTTGAACCCTGGACCTTCTGGTCCAGAGTCCAGTACCTTAACCACTAGGCTACCACAGTCCCAATTAATTCTAGGTGTGTTATCAGATAAGGATACCCAAGAATAAAGGGTTCAACATCTGGTCTCTACATTGTGGCATCTTCTACCTCAATCTGCCTCATCTAGGCTCCAAGTTTCTTGGGGATCTGGTATTGGCAAACTGTCATCATGTGGCACTAGCCTCACTGCTAAAGGCAGATTGGAGAATTTAACAGATTTTTTTATGTTTAGTAGACAAGCCAGAGACACTGTCAGACAGAAGTAACAATTTGTCATAGGGTCTTTGTGGGAGCGCAAATGGCACTGACTTCCTCTGGGCCAAGCTTTCAGGATGAGTGCACATGTTGTACAACAAATGATGGATGCCTTTTGTCTTAGTCACCAATTTTACATCCAAAGTACAACTTAATAGTAAGTACAGCTTTCTTAATAAGGACAGTCATGGTGCAACTTTGAGCCTTAAGAGTACACTTGCCACAGATGTAACAGAATGAATCTCAGCTGCCGTGACACTGACGAGACGTTTCTGCTGCATTAAATCTTCCTGATACAGTAAATTCTGCTGTTAAATATACTCAAGTATACCTACACTAGGACTAACCAAAGCTTGCTTAGTGGGAATTATGCTAAAAAGTTATATTTATATAAAAAAACTATACTTATGTTCGTTTACTTTTGAATGTATGCATCTTCCAACCAAGGCAGAGGATATGTCATGCCTTCATTGTTCCAGGCTGAGGTACTATATCATGCTGAAGTTCATCTATGTTCCTGTTATTGTTGTTGCCATTGTTGCCAAAGCTCTGACGTGAATAAGCACTGAGCGCCGAATGACAGAAAAACCACATCAAATGCGATATGACCAGTCAGACTGAATCGCATGTCTCCGATTCTGATTGTATCTGAAACCACATACAAATTTGGTTTTAATCTGATTGTTAAAAGACAGATTCCATGTGCCTTTACCCATTCAGACTACACAATATCAGTACAGCTCAAATCTGACTTGTGCTCCCTGTCTCAAATCTGCCACAGCATCTTTCACATGCCGGATTGGCTCTGATCTTGCTCCAGATGAAAACCTGACATAGTGTAATAAGACCTGTCTGCAAAGAAACCAGAAACTAAGGTGCGACTATGTTGGTTGGGCAGAGTGCAGCCCTTCGTCCTTAATTTCTTTATAATGGTGAAATGAGCAGTCAGTGCGGTTCTGCACCAGTGAAGCCCTGCAGCCCTGCCAGCAAGTTATCCAGAGTGTACACTCAACAAATGAATCCCCAGTTCCAGAGAGTGACTCTACCCTCACCTGTTCCACAAGGTGAAGCACATTTTTTTCCCTTCGTTGTCTTTCCCAATATCATCTAAGGAGAAATTTGTACAAATTTGATTGCAGCCTTTATAGAATCAGTCATATGATCATGAGACCATATTATTACATTTACATTTACATTTACAGCATTTAGCAGACGCCCTTATCCAGAGCGACTTACAATTGATACAGTCTTATAATCCAAGCAATTGTGGGTTAAGGGCCATGCTCAAGGACCCAACAGTGGTAGCTTGGCAGAGGTGGGATTTGAACCCTGGACCTTCTGGTCCAGAGTCCAGTACCTTAACCACTAGGCTACCACAGTCCATATAAGCATATAAGTCCATATTAGCAGTCCATATTAGCAGTCCATATTAGCATATAAGTTTTTAGTTAGTTCAATATGAAGGCACAAATGCTAAAAAAACCTTTACAAGCATTTAGCAATTGTCCAGACAGACATTCAGCTGAGCCAAGGGTTTTGATCAAGTGTACGATATTGGCACCTTGTGGAGCTGGCATTTGAACCACTGACTGTCTTATCCTAAACACAGTTTTTGCTATCTGACCACGTCTCCTTCGTATTTGTGTGTTTATATGTCTAAACGTGTTTTTTTCCTTCCATCTTACGCGTTCATGTTACAAAGCCACTACTGTGCACATACCTTCCAGAGCTGCTCATCAGACTGCTATTCTCATTCAAATTAGCTTCAGATCAGATATCTTAATTAGGTCATCCAGAACAGTGCCAATTTTGCAAAGTGTAGCTTCAAACAGGAAGAGTCTGTGTGAGGCATTTGGAAATAAATGAGCTTCAACTTCAGTGCCATTACCTTGTAATTACCAGCACAAACACCAATCTGGGACTGAGGAAGCTGATATGAATTAGCCTCTCAAAGAAACAGAAAGTGTCTGTTCAATTCCCACCCTTCTTTTCGGTTGGCACGCTATAACAGAATTCATGCATAATATGTTTTCGGCTGTTTACATTTGAGCAGCTTCAATGCATCAAGGGCAATGATAAACATTTTGATCCTTCATTAAAGCATCAATGGAAGTCGTGACACAGACATAATTCGAATGCTGCTGATGAGCTTGAAACTCTGTTCTGTTGGCAACTTACAGCTGCTTTCCATTACTAATGTAACCAATCAGCAATGAGCAATGGTTTAAACACAACTTTCACACAGCAAATGAATATGCCACTTAAAGGTTTTAAAGAGCTCTGTAAATGAACTGCTGTCCTTTGTGGTGCAGCCAGCTTTGTAAGTTGGTCAAAGTGATTCATAATATTGTGGCGTCAGCTCCCCCCACCCTCCAAGGTGTAAAGTGGGCTAAGCATCCTCAGATGGCTCCCAGCATGCATTGTAGCTCCAGCACTCCAGCATGCTGGGATTCATTTAGTTATTTACTAGTTCCGTTATTTTAGTGTTTCTGAAAAACTCTCCTAGTTACTCGGCTTACTGTTTAGGCTTATTGTGTTCAGTTTAGACAGTTTGGTAGTTGATAGATGTGTTATTACTCGCCTCATGACCAAAAAGATGTTTTTCATGTAGCCCTCTCCTTCTCACTCTGAGTCTCTAGAATTTCACTGTTTGCATCTCTTACCAGAGCTCATTAGTGCTTTCTGCAACTTCCCACTAAAGGTTCCATCATTAAAAAAGTTCCTGGTGATCGCTAAGATGTTGTGTCAGTGCACTAACTAAGGTTCAGTATTGACAGGGGACATTATACAAAGTCAGACCAGGAAAATTTCATTATCTAAAATACAATTCATTAACTATGCCACAAAGAGTCTTTGAGACTGTTTAAATAAATTAAAATAAATGAAGGAAGGCCTGTATGTACCGCATGAAATGCAATATTGCCTTATTACCTTCCAGTCACTAGCCCTTGCGTCAAGCCATGCAAATTGTTCCCTCTGCTCTACTAATGTGGACATCTTTTTCCTTTTTCTCTCCATCTCTCACTTTTTCTCAGTGACATCTCTGTTAGGAAACATTTCCCATTTACAAGTTGTCAAATCAGCCAGTGGCTTTGCCACAGGATAGACAGTATCTCTCTCTCTCTCTCTCTCTCACACACACACACACACTGGACACAGTAATGGATACACACCTAGACAGCTTTGTCATTTGCCTGCAATGCAAGACTATGATTGCAAGAGAAAATGAAATTTAAATGAAGCCATCAACTGCCAATTACTGTGTGACCCCAGGTGATGGGTTCTGTTCGGTTTTACAGTGTTTCTGCTATGTACTATAAAAGGCACAACATTTTCAGCAATGTACTCGGCAGCGCAGAGTTACCGATGCTTAGCTTGCCTTCAGCTTGCAGTGCAGGTCAGGAGTGTGTGCTTTGTGCAGAGCTTAGCTCTGTGTTCACAGCTGGCTGTGTGTGTAGACTATAAACTAG
This sequence comes from Ancistrus triradiatus, assembly GCA_025084515.1. NCBI lineage: Eukaryota > Metazoa > Chordata > Actinopteri > Siluriformes > Loricariidae > Ancistrus > Ancistrus triradiatus. Next base: position 54,731 of record JAJAGP010000093.1, read on the forward strand.
TACAGAGAGCAGTTGGGGGTGGGCTCACACTCAAACAGCAGCCACACATATACAATAACTGACCGATAAAACCTCACATACCAGTGCACAGCAACAAAGATATACACATATGTGTGACAGCAAAGAGCTAAAAGCAGTGCTGCAACCTGTTCAGCATCAATTTTCCCCAAGCCGCTGGATGTGAGTGGGTCAGTCAGTAATTTTAGGACACCATTTCACTGAAATCCCCTGACATGTCTCAATAAGCCACCATGATGCCTGCAGCAAATTGAGCAGATGAGGAGCGGGAGCCAAAGAAAGGGCGAAATTACTTTGAAACAACTAAGCCTATTAGCATAGTTTTTGAAGCCCCTTGGACTGTTTTGCCCTGCTTGAGTTTGGTTGTCCTTCTTGGCACTATTGTACAGAATGTACAGCTCTCAGACAGAAGGCAGCACAATAGGAGCTCTGCATTGGCCACCACCTAATCCCCTATTGTGGCACATTTATGGCCACCCCTTTTTTTTCTACTCACAGCCCTCCGTTCCTCTGGAGACTCTGGACCACACGTAACTGTTCCTGATAAATCTCCTCCATCGACAAAGGGATAGTGGGGTCAGCCAAGGGTTCAGGGATTGTGCCGTCCACTTTAAATGTCCGCCGACTGTCAGCCATGGCCATGACTGATAACAGAGGTATTATTTTCGCGCAGGAGCTATACCACAACACAAGCCATAAAACTTCCTATTCAAATCCAAACAACCTGCTTCAGGCTATTGTGGCACTTACACGCCAAGTCAAACCATGATAACTGAACCGTGTTCATGGGAGGGATCTGTAAGCCCATGAATCAGTGCCTGTGTATCTATTGTGTCCCCATGCCTCAATAATGGCTGCCAACAGCAAAGTGACATATGACCATTGTTACAACAATGATGAACATAATGCAGGCGCCACTTTTTTCTATCTGCCCATTCTGAACTGCTAATGTTCCAGATCTTTGGACCTGAAAGAATAAGGAATGTTTAAGAATGGTGCATAATAAAAAAGACACAAGAAATTAGCCAATTTTATAAAGATTTCACTCGGCTTTGCACATTTATGACTGGACATATGCATTGCTGATGAGTGTCTCTGTGTGGGAGTGTGTGTTTTTGTATTGTAGACGGCAGACTAAAGATTACCACGAACAAAGACTTGCCTGATTGAACAGGGCTAGTGCGCTGGAAGTGTCCTCCTTTCAAGAGAACTGAAATAGGTCAGCTGGAATCCTCCACAGCAACAATACCGAGTCCTCACTAAAGACGGCCCACTTCCCTTACTATCAACACCTCAGCAGACATCTATTCACACTCCACAATCATATCGTCACTGCAACACTCACATACACACAAATGCAGAGTACGAACAAATACTTACGCATAATCCACTAGTGTGTACAAGCCATGTACTGTGCCTTGCATAAGTATTTATCAACAGGGTAAATAAGATCATAAAGCGATCTGTGTCATTCCTGGTGTTAAAACTGGACACAAATGTAGTGTGGAAAGGGTACTAGCAAAGGTGTCAGTTATCTTGAGGCACACCTCCTACAAGCTTCATAAGACAATCACTAGAAGCACCAGGAGCTCCAGAACTGAGTGTTTATGGTCCTGGTTCCTCACAGAAATAAAACTGTACAATTCTGCATATAGACAACCAAGAAATGACCATGTATGAATAGTGTTCTTTAATATTATTCAGAACTTTTTTCACTTGAATCCTTCACACAGCGTGGTAGGCTGGTAGGTTGTAACTTGCTTACAAGCAATCCAATCAAATGCTATCTTTCATATAACTTTATGTTTGCAGACTCATGTTGGCTTACAGACTGGGGTAATCTAGTGGTTCAGTTACTAGACCATTGGCCAGAAGGGCTAGGATTCAAATCCCACCTCTGCCAAACTGCCACTGTTGGGTCCTTGAGCAAGACCCTTAACCCACAATTGCTTGGATTATAGGATTGTATCAATTACAATGCGCTCTGGATAAGGGCACCTGCTAAATGGACATAAATGTAAATGTAGCACCATGGTGCTGAGACTAATGCACTTTGCAACAAGACCAAAAATTACCTTTCTCCAGATGCCTGCTGAGTCTAAATGCAATTTTTTTTCAAGAAAGGGTTTCTTCTTGCTACTTTTCTGTAAATGCCACTTTGGTGGAGTGTCTGGGTAATAGTTGCCGAACGTACCGGTTTTCCCATCTCATCTACAGATCTGTCCAGCTACTCCAGAGTTACATTTGGCCTCTCGGTTGCTTCTGTAATTATTCCCCTTCATAATTAATCACTGACTTTTGATGGATGGCCTTGGTAAGTAGAGTCATGGTTTGCCATATTCTTCTAATTCCTTAATAATGGATTAATGGTGCTTAGAGTTGTTCCAAATGTTCAAGGTTTCGGATATCTTTCTATAACCACATCCTGATACATAATTTTACCCAAGCCTTGATTCGAAAGCTCCTTGGTCTTCATGATGTTTGTGTAGATATGCTCTCAAACACAAATATCAACGCTATTCAATTGTTTGTTTGTTTAGTAGTTTTATATAACATCGCATCAGCATCAATGGATATATTCATGACAGACACAAGGTTATATAAACACACTAGTCATGGACCAATTTGGTGTGACCAATCAACATAATCCATGTCTTTGAAATGTGGGAGGAAACCGGAGCACATAAACCCACATGGACACAGGGAGGACATGCAAACTCCACACAGGCGGAGTTCGGGGTCAAGATCAAACCAGGGATCTCAGAGTGATGAGTTGACTGCGCTAACCACATGCGGAACCGTGCTACCCCCAAATTAATTTAATTAGGGGACTTCTAATAGCAGTTGGTTGTACCAGAACTACATATATATCTCAATTCTAGGTTGCAACAATACAAAATGTGGAACAATTCAACGGGGCAAATACTTCATGGGACTGTGGTAGCCTAGCGGGTAAGGTACTGGACTACATATATGTCCAGGGTTCAAATCCCACCTCTGCCAAGCTGCCACTGTTGGGTCCTTGAGCAAGGCCCTTAACCCACAATTGTTTGGACTCTAAGATTGTATCAATTGTAAGTCGCTCTGGATAAGGGCGTCTCCTAAAAGCTGTAATGGAGATGAACACTAATGCAGTCACAGCTTTTATGTTTTTATGTCTAAATTTGGCAAACTATACTGAGTGTCATTACACTTCAAATGTTATAGGCTATTTTGTGTAGAGTCGTGACATATAATTACATTTACGCTCATCTCAATTCTAGGCTGCACCAATACAAAGTGTGGAAAAATTCAAGGGGGCAAATACCTCTTCAAGGTACTGTATTTCTGCATGAATAATGGCTGCTGTATAGACATATTTGGTATAAATGTGAAAAGTGGTTTATATATCTTCGTTATCATATTCCCATCTATAATGTGACAGCAGTGGCCTAGTGGGTAAGGTACTGGGTTATGAACCAAAACGTTCAGGATTCAAATCCCATCTCCGCCAAGATGAAACTTCTAGGTCTTTGAGGAAGGCCCTTAACCTGCAACTCCTTGAACTGTAAGAATTTATTAGTTGTAAATTGTCCTGGATTAGGGCATCTGCAGAATGACATAAATATATTTTCATTTTCACATCTGCTAAATAGTTCCTGTGTAACATGAAATTAAATTGAACTATTATTTTCTCAGGGTCAAGAGAACTAAACTTGCATATTACAAGGAAATATAAGACCAAGAACATGCAAAGTTTCTAAAGTCTATTTTCATTTTACATTGCAACCAAATGGCCTGTAACAGCGGTCGCCATACCCGTTTTCTCACATGAAATACTTCCACTTCAGATCAAAGGGGATCCAAATCCAATATCCAAACTACAAATGTGAGATGATTATCAACAGATCATCTCACTAATGTATTCACAGAAATGTATCCAGATGAAAGAATGTCGTAATGGCATTCCAAGTGAGGCAAAGACACTCCATGGCATGCCCTAATTAAGCTGTAAACACAGGCATCAGCATATGCCTACTGGATGCCTGCATGTAAAATAGCCCAGGAAAAGATCAGCTTTATCAGCAATCAGTGACCCTGAGTAGGGATGTCTTGGCTGTTACAGGGCAAACAAGAGCAACGGGCCTCTAAGATTGCCCTGGCAGGTGCCGCTTTGCTAGTATGGGCAGAGGGGCTCGCAAATCAATCTCTAATGTCAGGGCACACGGCAGGGTGTCCACACATTTGTTAAGCCTGGCCTGCCCCCATTCGTCTCAGTGTGGGGAAAAAGGGCCCCCTCCAGGGGGGAAGGTTGAGGGTACAGAGAACCACACCTCTATAAATCAGAGGGCCTGAGTGCGGAGCTGCGTGGCAAGGCTGTCAAGGCCAGAGGAAACACCGCAGCTGATCCCCAGACAGCAGTGCACATCAACCGTCTCTTTTTCCCTAGCAACTAACAGCTGCAGTGATTACCCATCCTGTCTTTACACCCCCCGTATATACAAATATAAATATCAGTTATATACTCATACACAAACACATTCTCTGTTTGTTGTATTGTTTTACATAAAGTGCTCACAAGTTTCAGATATAACTGAGTATGAGACGAAATGATTTAACATCTACAGGTGAAATCTGAGTGGAACTGCAGAGGAACCTCAGAATTCGGACATCAAACAGTCCTTTATAAATTTTTTTGTTTCCAAATTTGGTCACTCCATAGACTCCATAGACATAGAACCATAAATAAAACGCAAAACAGTAAAAAGGGTGCAATTTCAGATGCTCCCTGTTTCTCGCCACCGCTGTCCCAGTGATAAGGTGTGCCTCAGAAAACAGAGACTCTTTCAAAATTAACCAGTAGGTTGTCTAATTCAGGTTTTGTGTCTAGAAGATGTGTTAAAAAACCATTAGTGTCTAAGAAAATCATCAAGTATGGAATGACGTTTCTAGCAGAATATGGAAAGTTTGCTTCTCAGATAAAAAAGATTGTCAGATAAAAAACTCAGATAAAACTGAGGTTTTATTAGTTGGTCCCAAGGCTGTGAGAGACAGGTTGGCTACATGTATCCTAAATCTAGATGGCTGTCCAGTATTGCCCAGTCCATCTGTAAAAAACTTAGGTGTCATATTTGATTCAGATCTCTCCTTTGATGCACACATTAGCAACATCACTCGAATTGCTTTCTTTCAATTACGTAATATCGCTAAACTTAGAAATATCCTCTCTTTTAATGTTGCGGAGAAACTGGTTCATGCGTTTATAACCTCAAGGTTATATTACTGTAACGCTTTACTTACTGGATGCTCTAGTAAATCTATAAATAAACTTTGATCAATTTGATCATATCACTCCTGTTCTATCATCACTGCACTGGTTACCAGTCAAATTCCGCATTGATTACAAAATACTTCTTATAACTTATAAAGCTCTACATGGCCTGGCCCCACATTATCTGAGTGAACTCTTAAAGTCTTACAATCCAGCAGGTCTACTTCGTTCGCAGGGTGCAGGACTTCTTTTAGTTCCTAGAATTAAAAAAGTCACAGGAGGTGGAAAGGCTTTCTCGTACATGGCCCCCCAACTATGGAATAAACTTCCCACTTTAGTTCGAGATTCAGACACCCTCCAAATTTTTAAGTGTAGACTAAAGACAATCTTATTTGCGCAGGCTTTTGACTAGATTTAGACCAGGATGCATGGCTTTGGTCGCCGGGGGGTGGTGGCTCTATCCCTCCTCTCGTTGGCTGGGAACGAAATGCCGCCACGGACTTTCCTGCTTAGACTCAGGATCCTGAAGTGACTCTGTATCGGACTACTTAATGCCGATGTGCATATTTTACATTTATTTGAAATATCACTCGAAGACTTAGTTTAGATAAATTAGTTTCATTCTTAGATTTATCATCTACGCCGCCCAAGGAGGTTGGGTCCCTTTTTGAGTCTTGTTCCTCCCAATGTTTCTTCCTCATAACACTTAGGGAGTTTTTCCTTGCCACTGCCTCCCTAGGCTTGCTCAATTTGGGATTGGACGTAGATATTAGGAGATAATCTAAAATTGTAAAGTTGCTTTGAGACAATGATTCATTGTAAAAAGCGCTATCTAAATAAACCTGACTTGACTTGACTTGATCCAGAGTGGTTCAGCAGACTTGTGTGAACTGATGAATCACAATTTCAGCTGCACGGTGATGGTCCAGAGAGAAGAATTCTTTCAAATTATTTCGTGAATTTAGTTCAAACAGCCTTCCAAAACCAATTAAGTGTGAGTTCCAAAGTTACACTGTACTCATTTGTTCTTTCATATAAAAGTACTGCTGGCTCTTCTACTGCTGAACCAATAATGTATCATGGAATCCTCCTGAACAGATAAAGTTCCTCTGGGTCCTCTTTAGATATCCAGCACTTGAGGAAAGCTGACAATTTAGGAGTTTTACACAAAAGGCCCTTAATGCTCCTGTTCTCTTACAGGACACCGTGGCAATTATCAGAGTCTTTGCAGAAGACAGGGGGGCAATTACCTAAGAGGAAGGTCAGAGGCAGTGTTCCACTCCAGCAGCTTGCCACAGGATCGATTGCTCACCTAGTTTCCTGACATGCATGGCCTCACCTGAAGCTGTCCTCGCCTGACATGCTGGAGCCACTGACACATGGCTCCAAGAGTACTGAACCACTAACTGAACGTTACAGGGGAGGACTGGGAGAGAAACGCAATGGTATGCCCAGGTTGACAGCACTGAGTTATGTAGTGGCTGATGATATCACGGAAAAACTTTAAATGAAACATGGAAAAACAAGTAACAACAAAGAGTACAAAATTTAATTGGTTTCCACAAATTTAAGCTTCCCAATCTATAAAAATATACCTTAGCCATTTTTAATCAAGCATATTGTATCCATGTACAAATTTAGATTCAATTATAATTAAACTCTGTGACTGCTGCAACCCAGCACACCATATTCATCCTTTTTCCATCATCTGCAGTGCTGAGGTTAATATAAACGATTTGGGTCAGCTCTCAGCGCGTCTCCTCAGCATGCCTTCAAAACTACATAACTCTCATATAAAACTGATTATATAAAAGTGTGACTTGAGGGAAGAGAATAACTGAGTTAAATCTTCATAACTTTTACATACACAAAACATTTCACTGATTAACTTGTCAAAATCTCTTACTATCATTTCATTACTATCCACCATTCAACCATTTACTCATTCACACACAGTCATATCTTGAGGCAAATGAGAGTGGTCATACACCTACCTCGCATGCTCGGGACTTGGGTGGTAACTAGAATGTTGAAAACATTCCCAAGTTCAAACAGATATAAACAGGAAATGAGTATTAATCCTACTTGGGGAATTTGTGCGAAACCACCACTACCTGCTGTGCCATCCTCCTACTAATCCTTCCAATCATTATACTGGGGGGCTGCTAGAGTAGCTGCTCAGGAGTGAATTGCTGATATCAATCCACAGTCTTGTGGATTGAGCTTGCAAGTTGCTTGGACTGAAACTTTTTTACCTCTTTGCTTCTTAACATAGTTCTCCGTCCTTGAGGCTCGAGGCTGTTTTAGATTTGCTCATGCAGCAGAAGCTGCACATACCACAGAGTCAGTGCAGAAAACTTGCAGAACTTGGTACTGTGTGCAAAATAATGACCCATTCCATATTCTCATCATTGCACTGTTGGAATCGTATCAGGTCGTCATGCTTGTGCTGGGGCCAGGGCTTACTATGCCCCCAGAGCAGAACACTCATTAAAGCTCACCTTACACATTGCCTCACAGAATCATTTAAATTCCACCTTGGAGCTCAATAACATCGACCAACTGGCATACATTAAAGGCAAACACAAGATTTTTGCCTTTTCTTCAGCTTCTCCTGATACAAAGAGCAGTCGTACTAAAGTGGTGTAGTAGTTATCTTTTGTCGAAAAACAGAACAGAGATTTCACTGAACGATCTCTAATGATGATCTATCAGTGAATCTGTTTGTTTCTGCAGATGCTCACAATTAGTTACACTGATGGATCTTTTAAGACATCAAAAGAGAGATTAGAGTACACTTGACTGTGAAAACTAATCCCTGCAGTGGGCCCCTCTCCCCAAGCCTGATCGATGCACACTCAAACCCAGATTGTCAGGACCGGGCCATTTTCATTGGCTTGTACTGGAGAGCAGACAGTAGACAAGCTGACAGCGGCTCACTTCCCTACTCCCTACCATCAATCTCCCCAAGGCCCCACTGTTACATACAGGCACAAACAGACACACCGACTGTTCCCTGCTATTGCATAGCTGCTACGGTAAGCCTACAGCATGTCACCACAGCAAGACGCACATGTCAACACATGCTCACGTACACTTCTGCATATATTTTCATATACACACAAGTGACAAAAGTATCACACATACTGTAACGCATCAGCAGTTGCATGTACATCTGACAGTCCTGCAGTGTATTAAAAAGAGTGCGAAGAAAGGTGTTAATGAAAGATACATGCTAAAGACAAAAATGTACAAACCAGAACCAGAATGTATTTTGTAATAGATCGCTGCTCTTGATTTAATCAATTTTTGCACTTAACTAAAAGCAGTAGATGCTGAATTCAGTCCAGATCTGAACAACTACCCCTGACTGTTGCTCTTACTCATCCTTTTACATTATTTAAAAAAAAAAATCAAATACAAAGATCCACGTGTCCCATATTTGTTATTAGCGTGAACACATCTCGGTCCAAAAACAACCAGACACATGTTCTAAATCAGTAACATCACATGCACGATCTATATGTGTTCTGAAGAACAAAAGATGTCATGCTCAGGTTTGTCACAAGACCATCCATCATTGCAGTAGCAATAAAATGATCAAACTAGCAGCAAATGACTTCAGCACAAATAATTATTTTTCTCTATTGGCTGATCGAACAGCTTATAAGCTGTTTGGGAAAGGGTGACAAGGAGAAAAAGGATAGATGCATAGCTTTACCTGTTTTTCAGTTATTATTGCCAGTCCTTTTTTCCAGATAGCTACTGATGACTCACCGCCAAGATTAGACAACGATGACAATGACAAGTGCATGTAAAACATGGTAAACAAAAATCGATTTTGGTATGACCGTTCTCATTAACCTTGGTAAAAACAGCAAAGATCAGTATATTTTGTGCTTTGGACACTGTTGGTCAACAAGCTTTACCAACAAGAACATGTGAGTTTGCCACCTAAACCAGCACCAGACCAGCACTACCCATCATAAGCCAACATGGACAAACATGGAACAGAACTCACATGGTCTTGGTTTTTGACCAATATAGCAGCATCCAAACACAATGTCATGTGAATCCCTAAGAAAATACACTCTTGAGACCTGTGTGACCATTTTCTAGATACTGCTAATTTATAATTATGAAATTATTTAAATATTTAATATAAAACTCAAAACAACACCTGTGTTAAAAACCTTCTAAAATAGCTTCTGTCTTTTTCTTAAAAGCCTCACCTGACGCAGTCCGCAACAAGCCTGATAACAAGCTATTAGATAGAACCAGCAGTGATATTTACCGGCAGAGACCTACAATATTCAGTCTTAAGGAAAATGAGGGAAAAAATCTGCTCCAAAACAAGCAAAACACCATGCAGGGTCAGAAGCCACATAGCTGTTCTTCATCATGCTAACTGCAGCTATTCTGAAATATAATATATTCATAAATATACAGCAAATACACATTTCATTATCAGCTATTAAGAGAATAGGTCAATTCTTTGACAGAAAAGTTCATACTGCCAGAAAGAAAAGATCTGGAAGACCCAAGCCTTCACTTAAGCATAAATGAACACATGCTCAAATTTACAGTTCCCTTAAAACAGGAAAAAAAGACCTTCGATAACTGTCAGCACAAATCAAGAACATTCGAAAAGAACAATAACCAGAAGGTTGTATAATTAAGGTTTGGTGTCTAGAAGATGTGTTAAAAAACCATTGCTGTCTAAGAAAATCATAAAGGACAGAATGACGTTTCCAGCAGAATATGGAAAGTTTGATTCAGAATGGTTCAGCAGAGTTGTGTGGACAGATGAATCACAATTTGAGTTGCATAGTGATGGTCCAGAGAAGAGTCTTCAATGATCTGGTTTGCAGCGAATACTACCATTAAACATGGAGGTAGCCAATTAAAATCAATTAATGCTTTGATGCTTTTCAGAACAGGACAATAAGTCGCCTTGGCATTCCTGTGTCAGAGAATTCACAACAAACAAGACTTTGTGAGAAGTAAGAAGTAAGCATTCTCATGAAGCTTATATTAGCTTATATTATCCTGTTTCCATGGGAAAAATGATTTCTTGCTTCAAACAGGAGCAAGCAAAAAATGGATTTAATTGTGATCAGTGGTGAAAAGAAATGGTTAATCGCAATTGATAGAACAGAATAATCGTTTGGCAGCACTAAAACAAGACTTTCCAGTTTGTGGCCACAAGAATCCGAGACTTCTGCTGAACATGTCTAGGCAAAAGTTGTAAAATTACTCTTTGACCTCACATGAGGTAGGAGAATTGGTTAGGGGTTAAGGCCAAAGACAATGTGATTACAGCAGAATTTCTGGTGGATTACTGTACTGAATGTGCAGAGGAAATCACAGGCCTATAGGAATGTCCCCCTACTGGGTGCACACATGGTATTTCACTCTGCTCCTCTGCAGACTCTGAAGCTGTAGCCTGGACAATGAATCTGGCAAAGCCCATGACTACTCTTATTAGTGCAGGATCACAAAGCTGTGTCAGAGAACACTGGACTTTATAACCTCACCTGGTTCCATGGCTATGTGGCTTCCATATGGTCTCCTCAATGAGAAAACAATGTATTCTCACATCAGGACTCAGACTACCATTCTCACAAATGATGCTTAGCTTTAATATGAATAATGAACGTGTATTTACGTAGATGTTACTACGTCATTTTAAGAGCATGTAGCAGTTTTAGTGACCCGGTGCAGCAAAAGTCATGTGATGATGCCTGTGATGTCGGTGATGATAATAAATGCTGTTTTTAGCACCATGGATCTCACTCAGTAAAAATATCGGCTATGGATCTAATCCCTCCCGCTCCACTGATGTATTTCTGGACCTCCTCGGGCATTCATTTATCGTAAACACAGGCTAAACAGCAGTAATCATGATAAGCTTAATTAAAATGATAGGTAATGAGATTGTCAGTTCTTCACACATCTGGAGACAATGTTCTTGCTTCATACACTATAGAGCAATAATTACCCCTGTGGAACAGCTCAGAATTTCCATATGCATGTTCTTTACAATGATTAGTAATTTCCACTGAACAAACAATTACACAGTGTCCTGCTCAGTACAGGGAATGAGGACAGAGACAGATGTAAGTGCAGAGCTGTTTTATTACAAGAAGACATGGTGGATACACAACTAGATAAGGTACTAGGTGTGAACACAGAGAGAGGCAAAGTGGCTAAGCTAACATACATGGCTAATAGGAACACAGAGGCTAACAGACTAATCCAAACACAGATGGTAACAGGGACAATGCTAAGAAAGTGTTAATATAAACACAGAGGTTAACGGTAACAGTGAACATTAAACACTATACAAGACAGGGTACAGCACAGGAAACAGGAACAGGAACAGATAAACAGTAACACAAGAGTAACCGGAGTGAAAAGAGCAACAGGAACAACAGGTGTAACCTCAGAAACAGGAGCCAATCCCAGAAGGTAGACCCTACCAGAAGGTAAAGTGTAAAGAGGGTATACTTAGGGGAAACACAGCAAGCTGTTTAATTAAGCTACCTGCTGTGGAAGCAAAAAGGGTCAAAAAGGAACCATGTAGGATGGCTTACAGTGGTGCTTGAAAGTTTGAGAACCCTTAAGAATTTTCTATATTGCTGCATAAATATGACCTAAAACATCATCGGATTTTCACACAAGTCCTAAAAGTAGTTAAAGAGAACCCAGTTAAACAAATGACACAAAAGTATTATACTTGGTCACTTATTTATTGAGGAAAATGATCCATTATTACATATTAGTGAGTGGCAAAGTATGGTGTGAACCTCTAGATCATCCAGTTAATTGAAGGTGAAGTTAGAATCAGGTGTTTTCAATCAATGGGATGACATCAGGTGTGAGTGGGCACCTGTTGTAGTAACGAACAGGGATCTATCCAAAGTTCTGCTCTTCACAAAAAACAGTTGTGGAGTTGTATCATGGCACAAACAAAACAAAGGAGATTCCTGAGCCTCAAAAAAGGGTGATGCTCACTCACGGCTGAAAAGGTTATAAAAAACCATCTCTAAAGAGTTTGGACTACACCAATCCACAGTCAGAAGATTGGGTACAAATGGAGGAATTCAAGGCATTGTTTACCTCCCCCAGGAAGGTGGTCGACCAACTAAGATACTCCAAGAGCAGGTGTGTGTGATAGTTGGCGATGTCACAACAAGGACCTGGGTAACTTCAAGCAACTGGAAGCCTCTCTCACATTGGCTAATGTTAATGTTCATGAATCCACCATCCAGAAGAACACTGAACCACAATGGTGTGCATGGCAGGGTTGCAAGGAGCTCTCCAAAAAAGACATGCTGCTTGTCTGCAGTTTGCAAAGATCACGGGACAAGCAGAAGGCTATTGGAAGAAGGTTTGTGGACGATTGAAACCAAAAATAGAACTTTTTTGGTTTAATAGGAAAAGGTTAGGTTTGGAGAAGGAAAAACACTGCATTTCCGCATAAGAACCTTATCCCATCTGTGAAAATGGTGGTGGTAGTATTATGGTTTGGAAGGTTTTGCTGCTCTGGGCCGGACGGCTTGCCCCATCATTGAGGAGCTACGAATTCTGAATTATATCAGAGATTATAAAAGAAACAGTCAGGCATTCCTGTCCATGAACTGATTCTCAAGAGAGGTGGGTCATGCAGCAAGACCAAACGACCAAGCACACAAGTCGTTCTACCAAAAAATGGTTAAGAAGAATTGAAAGTTCATGTTTTGGAAGGCCAAGTCAAGTCCTGACCTTAATCCAATGGAAATGTTGTGGAAGGACCTGAAGCGAGCAGCTAATGTGAGGAAATCCACCAACATCCCAGAGCTGAAGCTGTTCTGTACGGAGGAATGGGCTAAAATTCCTCCAAGCCGGTGTGCAGGACTGATCAACAGTTACAGGAAACATTTATTTGCAGTTATTGCTGCACAGGGGGGTCACACCAGATACTGAAAGCAAAGGTTCACATACTTTTGCCACTCACTAATATGTAATATTGGATCATTTTCCTCTATAAATAAATGACCTACTATAATATTTTCGTCTCATTTGTTTAACTGGGTTCTCTTTATCTACTTTTAGGACTTGTGTGAAAATCTGAAGATGTTTTAGGTCATATTTATGCAGAAATATAGAGAATTCTAAAGGGTTCACAAACTTTGAAGCACCACTGTAGCTACTGGGCTGCACCTGGTAGCCTACCCATTGTCCTGACACACAAAACTGGTAATGCTCTACAATCCATAAAGTAATGAGTAGATTAAGAGCAAATAAATAAAACACAAACATACGTGCACATGCTCAGCACCATTTTTCATACAACTGTCATGTCATAATTTTAGGATTTTGATATTTGGATTTAGATTTAATTAAAGGCTGAAAAAGTGCATAAAAAACATTTCAAACAAGCAAATATTTAAAAGCACAAAATTGTCTGAAGTGCATATTTAATTTCTGTGACGGTGATGAACACAATTTACTCTAATCATGTACAGATTTTGTATGGTAACGAGATGCAAATCGAAGCTGAGTAGAAACAATTCTGTATCTATTTAAATGTAAATTGATCTATTAATTTGTTCATCCTCATTAAGCAAAGCAGGTTGTCAATGCCACCCTCACATCACAGAATTTTACTCTGAAATGCGATTAAAAAAAGGACTTGCACACATGGATAACAATTCAGGTTTTCCTCTCTGTTTACTTGCCTAGGCTTAAAACACACTCAATAAACAGGTCTATACTTGTGTCACAGACATTTATATCCATATAATATGCTATTTTCAGTTTTGTAAATGGCACTATTTTTTTTTTACAGAGGAAATTAATAGCACCTGATGCCACTGTTTTACTGCTGTGCTCTGGGAGCAAGTCTTTTCCTTGGCATTGTAATCTCTGAGCATAACAATAAATGTGCATGGTCTTTAAGCTTTAATTGTGTGTAGCGAATGGGCCTTGGCAGAAGACTGACATTCCTTTGGCAAGCTGTAAGAACAAGTAGACAGAGATGATGGACGAATAATTATAGATTAGGGCTCATCACTTCCTATCATGATACTTCTGCTGGACTGATTTATTTTGTCAATCAAAACGATCGCATCATGATCCAAAATGTCCAATAAGGGATTAGCTGCATTTCATTAACCATGCTGGTTTATGAGTGTATCAGGCAGCCACACAACATACGCTTCCTTTTTTGTTTGCTTCCTAAATAACGAAAACTGTCTCTTGGGTGACATAAAGGAAATTTGTTTGCTTATGACCCACGTTCAAGTGCTGATGGTGCTTTCCGGCCAGGTCTGGCAACATGCAGGCACGACTGGCAGTGACCCGTACCCAACCCTTTGATGGACTGGCACACCAATCAGGGAACATGCTTCCCTCCACCATTTGAATTCCTGGATAGGCTCCAAACTTATACATATAATGTAAAAAAAAACCTGTAAAGGGAATGCAAGTATATCAACAGCTCTTCACACTCTGGTGAACTGCCATTGACAATACAAATACCAAAAAATGGTAAGAAATTAATTTGAAACACAGGGTGAAAATACTCCCCCACCCCTCCTGATTTCACATGATAGGTATATTAATCTTAGTGGACTGTCCTCAGTGGCATTTCAAATCTCCATGGTCCCTTGCCCTGGCCAGATGTGTTTAAAGACACATCTCTCAGACTGGCTTCCTGAAAGGTCACTGCTCATCTCAGGCATCTTGCAACCTTTAAAGGTCTCTTCTTTTGTCCTCTCTTTAAGTGGCAGGCACATCAAAGGGCTTCTGTTTGGAGATTCTCGCCATAGCTAGATTACAAGTTCTGATCTGCTGGCTGAATTAAAGCACGATGCCTCGGGGGCTGGGCTTTTGAGAACTGTCTGATATTATCGCCACAGAACATCTTCCATGAAAAAGTCTTGCTGTTTGTGTCTCAGCTCGGATCCAAGGCTCAAGATTTTTAGTACCTTCTGGTCCAGAGTGCTGAATTTTCCAGGCAGCCACTGTAGACTCCACGCACTTCTGCTCTGGAAGATCCACTGCTATGCTTGGCATTCAAGGTAGAGAGCGTGCTAAAAGGTTGGGGAGCTGTGCAGGTGCAGTGGAGCCTGAAATACTTTAATAAGCTGTGGGGTAGAAATTGTGGCCTCTCCGGAGCAATGCAATGTCTCACCACTGCCGTCTAAATTATTGGTGTGCCTCCTTTCTTTGACTGATCTCTTCCTGACTGAAAAGGAAAAGGAAGGAAGGCATCCTTGAACTCTCCGACCTGATCTCCTTTTGACCTTGCATTTCTACTCACAAGATTGATGTTTGCCCCAATATTCTACTTGAGGGAATGGAGAAATTTGACAACATGATCTCAAGAAATTGAAAGTTTTGTCCTTAATTTCGAGAGGACAGACAATGCTTAGCATCATAAAAAGGGACTGTGGCTAAAAATTGCTACATTCAAATCTTGTCCTATCTTAGAAACCTTTTGTTTTATAATTTTGTGAAAAATGTTGTGTTTTATAATTTGGTATTGAAGCAAAAATATCCTGAATGCCACATATGTATGTAAAATGTCAAAGGTTATAGCCTTTTTTGTCCATTTTTTAAATCTTATCCTTAAACATGTATCAACTCCGTGTTCTTCAATAATTATACCTGACTAGCAGCTTTTTCACCAAATATTGAAGTAACGGTAGATAACTGTGTTGTTTACTAAATCTAGACAGACATCTTATCTGGCTTGCGGATTGATTTTTTTCCTCCTAACTGTCAAAGACACAGTTATGGATATAAAGAACAACCTTATAGAGGATGTGCAGGTACTCTGATATTCTTGCTTGGAAGCTTGCAGTTGTTGGCAACAGCACAACAGTTTCACTTAATCATTTGGACACTGGGAGATGTCCCACTGGGGTTTAGCATGGAGAAAATATAGAAAAAGTACACATAGGGGCACAGCCACACAAGAGACACTGTGTACTCATTTACAGAAAAAAAAAAAAAAAAGTTCTACTCACGACAACAAAATTCTAATTATACCACAGTTAGACATCTTCCGCCGTTACATTACTGACCATAACGGCACTGTGACCGACGCTCTAGAAGTATTAATCCGCGGCACACACGTAACCTGGCAAAGACGCCAGCCAGAAAAAGCAGCCAAGTTATAATGAGTAAAACACTGCCGAAATTAAAGTTATTACTTTATAAAATCTATTGGTTTTGAAAACAATATGACTTTGGAAGATGAAGCTATTAATGACCACCTGAGCCAAAGGTTTATCACCTTTAGGATTTGGAAGCGCTGGAAAAGCGAAACGAAGTCAGTCCTTTAAATCAATCATCTCCCGCGCTCTTAATGGATTCACAGCTCGACTGAAGAGCAACGAGACTGAAGATCAGTTTTGGTCCCATCAACAAAATGACCTGAATCAGCTTCATCCCTCATAAAGACGTCGTTTGCTGGGCTTAAACTCTGCATCTTTCATTAAACACCATGCACAGCTAATCGGGCGTTCATTGATCTGACAGGTTTGTTATCTGTAAGTCCAGCTCTAACCCAGAGAAGCTGCTGATGCTCTGTAGCTCTGCTCTTACATTTCTGACTGATAAGAGTAACATTAAGAGCTTCATCATACAAATTTATAATCACTAATCAAACGGGATCCTAGACTTTGGTTAGAACACCAGGATCACACTCTGATCTGCTTCAGTCGGTAGAATAGTGGATCGTAGTAACAGCCTGCCTTGTAAACCCGACCCATTTTATTGAATGTAAATAAACTTTCTCTTTAATAAATTAAAACTTACCAATCGATATATTTGTGTTTATTGTCTGAATAATAAACAGTTATGGGTAATTCTGTTCCTAGACTTTAATGCCGCGAGGTAACGATAGAATGGAACTATTTTACCTCGCGGAAGGGTGATAAACGTTTTTTAAAATCGTTTTTTCTGTCCTTTCTTATCTTAACATCTAACAATAAATGATAAAACGATAACGGAACTGTGGTATAAAAGCAATAAGGCACTCGAGGGGGTGCATTATTGTGAACATATCACAGGAAAAAGGCGTTTAGGCGTAACAACACCTCTTTCCTGTGATATATTCACAATAATGCACACCCTCTCGTGCCTTATTGCTTTAATAAAAATGTCTAAATCTAAAAAACTCTGCCAAATCTCATTGTATGTAATCAAAATATAATCCAATGTCCCTGTACTCAAGGGGGCAATACAGCATAAACCAGAGCAACTCTTATCTAAGGCCTCTGTTAACAGCAACAACAACACATCTCCAATCCTCCTCTTTCAGCTGCTCCCATTAGGGGTGACCACAGCAAACCATACACCTATTATATTTGGGATAGATTTTATACTGGATGATGTTCCTGATTCAACCCTCCCCACATATCCAGCTTACACTAGGGGCTGGTTGAAGTTTTAGCATAAACACACTGGACCTTCATGTTGCATGCCCCATCAAAGGATTGAACACAGGCCCTCCTGCCTTCTCTCGGCAACTGGTTCTACCCACTGAGCTACCAAGGCTGCAGCAAGTGTCACTTTTCTACAAAGGAGAAAAAGAGTCATGAATACTGAGTGCCAACTGATTGGTTGCTCAACCTATACGTTTATTATTTCATTAAAAACTGCTGGTTTATTATTATTTATTTTTAGTTTAAGTTTGTATGAAGTTTTTATAGTCAACAAAACAACCTAAATGATCTGTTAGTGGAGATGTGGAAGCATAAATTTAGGTTCAATGCTAAAGAAATACTTTGGCAGTATTCTATCCATTCTGGTTTACAGTAGCATCCAAAAAATAGATCTTGTATGTTGAGCAGCAGAACCAAATCACAGCAGATGTCCTACCACAACCCTACCACCTACCGCACTGACGAAATGCAAGATGAAAAACACTGACTTCAAAGTGCAATAGTCAAGGATCCAAGCATATGTCCTACAAAACGACCAAGGAATACAGGCAGAACAAATGACTATGTGGATCATCTAAGAGCTCTAGGTTGCAAACACCAGTCTGACCTTGCTGTACCTAGTACCAGCGGTATCACACCAGGGTTGTGATGCTGTATGAATTAAGAGAATGTAGTATTTGGATTTGCCTTTCATTCAGTTGTGTTTTACAAATCCACCAAATGGAAAGTCACCCGAAGAGGACAGCTGCACTGGAGTATTTACACACTGTCATTTGACATTCTTCACAGAGCAACAAAGAGCAATACTAGGCAAAGTGAAGATTTGATTAATACCACGCTTGTGAATCTGAAATGTGATTTTTAGGAAAAAAATAAAAACAAACGCGCAGTGCCAAAAGAGATGGCCATTGTGCTTGGCCTGGTGAATGGTCCATCTCCTCCTGTGCAGTGTGAGCAAGGGGAGGTGGGAAATGACTTGAACTGAAACATGCCTGAAATGCTGGCTGTCAGAGTGGCCTTGTCCTGCTGTCAGGCTAGCAGCACGCTCATCGATCACAGTCACACCCCCCTCCAGCCCACGTCCCATTCACCAACGGGGGGCCATCCCAAATAAACAGCCCTACCCAGTGGCTGCATCTGCAGCCTGGGGTTTGCATTCCTGGGCCTGTGGTTACCATCTTTGAAGTGAAAAAAGCCCACTTTAGAAAAAGTCCTCACTGGGCCAGTACTCTTCCTAAACCACTCTTCTACAGCCTACTCTGGAGCCATAGAAGGTGACATGATAAAGGAACATTTGTAAAGGCATGAATAGACTGTGACTCATGAAGACCGCACAGGACAGTACAGGGACCCAAGCAGAGGCCCACACAACATCCCTTCTCTGCTGGGTTCACTTCGCCATAAGTAATTATTGTGCAAACAAAAATGCAGTACTTATGGATTTACAGTTATTTAGACTTTCCACAAAATTCCACCACAGTCATGCAAACACACACACACACACACACACATACTGACATAGACCCAAGAGGGTGCCTGAGAGCCTGCCCTTTTGCTCTCAGACTTTAGATGTGCCCCTTTGGTTAGTGCCCCATTGATTGAGATTGGCCATTGAGCAGCACATGGGGGAAGGATCTTCATTTCAACAGTTCCACTACAGATGTATTTTTTTCCCTAAAAACTGAGGTTTGGCAAGGCACAGTTTAGCCTTGTCCCAGTAATATTGTGATTTAGTTTACCCTTTATGCCAGTATGAACATTTCACCACAGCATTGAACAGGTAGAAATTATATAATCATTTCAATTTGAGACAATCATTTTTACTTTTTCTCCTGTTTGTTTGGTTGTAGATTTTTATTCTTAAGACCAACGCAGTGGAATATTGATCATTTAAGTTCATCCAACTGAGGATTAAAAGATAAACATGATGTTTAAAAATGAAGTACTGCTTTGAACACTGGAAAAAAAAACCAAGTACATTTAAATACTGCTATAATAAGCAAATATGCCTCAATCAAAGGTTACGGAAAATGGCAAACAGGCTACATTTCATTTTACATTTACATTTACAGCATTTAGCAGACGCCCTTATCCAGAGCGACTTACAATTGGTACAGTCTTACAATCCAAGCAATTGTGGGTTAAGGGTCTTACTCAAGGACCCAACAGTGGCAGAGGCAGAGGTGGGATTTGAACTACCACAGTCCCATTTTACTGGATCTGTTTTAAAGCTACTGATACAAATACAAGTTCCCAGATACCTACAAGTAAAGAAGAAAGTTGCCGTTTTGATCAACATATAGACCTAATAACACTTTTGGCCCCAGCACTTAACAACCCATACAGCTGACTGTGTTGTTTGAAAGTAGTCATCTCTGTGTCATGTCTGTGTTTAATGGAAAGTGTCAATAAATGTAGAAAAGCTGAAACCCACAAATTACAGGAAAATACATAGCTAGCTACTGAAAAATTTCACACCACTGAGAAGTCTCAACTTTGCAAGTGATTTAGACTGAAAACACGACTTCCATCAATCCCTTCAGTCAATTGTATCTTATTATTTCTTTGGTTTGCTAGCTATGTGAAGTGGCTCGGGAAAAGAATTAAACAATTATACTCATTTCAACCATTTTGGATTTCTAACTCCCAGAGTCTTTATATGTGCAAACGCATCCTGAAACAATCCCGCTTCAATTTGCCCATGGAAAATGTCAAACATTACTCTTTATGGTGGAAAATGCTTTAGGGTCAGTGGAAAAGCAGCTAGAAAAACAGTCAAGGAGTGAGTGTCCCCTAACTTTAAATTGATAGAAAAACCAAATGCAGTGAGTCAGAGGTACAATAATGACTTCCATCTGGGACCTGACCCGGGTTTATAAAGAATAATTCTAGCAAAAGAAGCCTAAAGCAAACCTGGCAATGACTGCACTCTGAAGAACAAAGCTACCAGTCTGATGTATGAGAACGTAGTTTGTTCTGCAAAGGTGTCAAACAATTACCATATAAGGTAAAGGTGCTAACAAATCTTGCAGTCCAGGGCCATGAGTCAATAAATATAATTTGGTCTACTTGGGGAAAATGCTCCTGAGGAAATGTAGTGACTGTGACATGAGTAAACTCTAGAACCGATTCACTGCTCTTTCCAGTTCAGATCTTCTCACTCACTTCAGCAAATTGCCAGTCAACTTTACACTCAAGGGGAATGTGAGATTGGATCAGCACTGGGTTCATATAACAAAGGAAGGCAATAAACCAACACTGCATTCCTAATAAGCCAGCTCAGCTAACAAACTGAAATCAAGGAGACGTATTTCTGTGATAGCCTTTTTTTTCTTAACTGTCCTCTTCTTCAGTGGGCCAGTGTAAATGCCTGTAGCCTATAAAGTGCTGCCTACTTCTTCCAAAAGCCAGGAGATAAATGATGAAACCGTGAGAGCTGCAGCTGAAGAACATGATAGCACACAGGAATACACGTCACACCTGCAGTGCATTTTGTGGCAGATTCGTCTTTTGTTTGTTTGTTCAATTGTTTACACTGGACTCCACATTCTGAAAGCGTTGGCAGGGAGAGATCTGAGGTGGTTTTACAGGGTTTAGTGATATCGTGATTGAAAAGAGTCCTGAGACAAACTGTTAGGGATGGAAAAAAACAAGGAGTAACCTACTGATCCATGCCTGCTGTCCTCTCTTACTTTCCTGGATATATTGTATTTATGCCTTTATGTGTTTAACACAAATCCTTACTTTATAGCGATTTTGTAATTTGCAGTTGTGTGAGTAAATTCATATTTGATACAACGCTTATTCAAACAGTTAACACTAAAATCTTCCCTTTAATCTTGTCCATACTGTAAACAAGTTGTATTCTTTATGTAATGAAACCCTCATTGTACACAGTTTTGCAACTATACATCACTGTAATTACACAGGAGCTGAAGAAATGGTCTACAACAGTGAATGAGTATCTTACTCGCATTTCAAGTCCAGATTTGCTCTGTTTAAACAGACTTACAGTCTAACCAATAGCTACTGCCTGGTACACCACACAGCACAGAAAACACCACATGATTATCTGTAGATCTTCAGTAGGACACCATGGATTAATACTTTCAAACTTCCCCAAATTAAACATGCCATAGTAAAACATCTAACCTGTGGCTAATTACAGACATTTCTGTTACTTACTCAAACAAAAAAAAATACAAACATAACTACATAGTCAGGTAGCTATTTATTTGATTTATAAAACTGGAGCATTGTAGGGAACACTCTGACCTTATTGTACGTGAACAACTACAGTAATATTACTTGTTGTAGTTGTGTATTTTCCCAGAAGTCACTAAACATAGATTCTGTTAAACACATAATTTGAAGTGCTGTTGTTTCTAGTGGTGTCAGTCAGAACACAATTAAACAGATCAAATCTAACACCTCGTCAACTGTCTGTTCAATTGTGGGAACAGCTGTGCAGTTGAGTACACAATTATTTCCAAACATGACTTTAATTATACAGAAACTAAATGCTTATGCTTAACTGCTTGCTAGATAGGTAGTAATCAGCAATGACCCAGATTGTACGGTGCACAACCAGGGCGTGACATCAAATCCCAGGCCCATATACAAACATTTGGTTCTTCATTACATGGCCAACAAACTAAGACATGACTGTCACTTTGAAGGATAATTAATTTTGAGGATGCAACTAAGTGTCACAACAACTAGTAAAGTCTGAACACAAACCAAATCCATCCTTAGAAAGTCAGCCCTGATCCAAGCCTGCTGTCCTCTCGTACTTTCCTGGATGTATTTACATATTTTGTGTTTAACGTGAAACTGTACACTTTACAGCAATGGTTTAATTTGTAGTTGTGTGAGTAAATTCATGTCTGATATAAAAATAACTGTATTACAGTTATTCAAACAGTTAACTTTAAAAGCTTTCCTTTAATCTTATCCACACTGTAAACATGTGGTATTCTGTACTTAAGAAAGCCTCATTTTACACAATTTTGTAATTATACAGCATTGTAATTACACAGCAGCATAGCTCTTGCAATGAAAAATCATATATGTGACATTGTGTGTCATATATGTGTTGTCATATATGTGACAAAATGACTTAAGTATGGTATAACATTATTTGATGTCCTCTATTTAAAACCAAGCAGTCACTAAAGACACAGTGATGGTTTTAGTGTGGGTTTAGAGACTGCTTTACTTTACCGTATTTTTCGGACCATAAGGCGCACTTAAAATCCTTTAACTTTAAATGTATGAATTAATTCTGGTTGTGCTTTCTGACCTAGAACCGATTGCAGATGGTACACGGCGCTCATAAATCTGTCAAAATGTTTTAGCACGGCCTTGGTAAGTTACGAAGCTTACGGCAACCGTAGTGCGCAGCATCGCGGAGTAATACGGTATGTGCTTCAGCATTACGGTACGTGCATTCATTCATTCATTTTCGTAGCGGATTTCAAACACAACGCTATCAGTCACGCAGTACAACATGGACATAGAGCAGCTGCGAGAGAATTCAACATTAACGAATCAATGGTACGGAAGTGGAGGAAGCAAGAAGACGCCCTGCGCCAGGTAAAGACCAAACTGAGCTTCCGACGGAACTTAAGAGTTTTGTTTCATTTCATGCGCCTTATAACCCAGTGCGCTTTATGTATGAAAATATACCCGTTAGCAGGCGATTATTGATATCGCGCCTTATAACCCGGTGCGCTTTATAGCCCGAAAAATACGGTAAATGTAAAACATCAAATAATGTTATACCACACTTAAGTCATTTTTATAAAAATGTCACGTATGGTTTTTCATTGCGAGAGCTCAAGGGCCTGCAATGCTGGATGAGCATCTTACCTGCATTTCAAGTACAGATTTGTTCAGTTTTGACAAATTCAGTCAACCTAACCAATAGCTACTGACATTCTAACTCAATGAACTAGGACACTATGCAGCACAGAAAACACCTCACAACACTACTGTATAATACACTGAACTTAAACATGCCATAGTAAAACTTACCACTACCTGTCATTTTCACCATTTACAGACGTTTTTGGCACTTACTCAAACAAAAACACAAAGATAACTAGACAAATTGGAATGGATTTATTTAATTTCTAAATTTGGAGCACTGGATAGAACAGGCTGACCTTATGTTACATAAATAACTACAGTGCTATAATTTCTTGCCATCTTTGTATTTGCTTTGAAGTCATTTAAAATATTCTGCAGGATAAATAAATGCAAATGTTGTTGTTTCCAGTGGTCTCAGTCAGACAGAAATAAACAGATAAAATCTAACACCTTAGTCAACTGTCTCTTCAATCGTGGGAACAGCTGTGACAGCTGAGTACACAATTACTTCCAAACATGACTTTTATTATACAGAAACTAAATGCTTATGCTTAACTGCTTGCTAGATAGGTGGCAATCAGTGATTACCCAGATTGTATGCTGTACAACCAGGGCGTGACATCAAATCCCAGGCCCATATACAAACAAACGTTGGAATCAGTCGCCCTCCATCACACAGCCAGAAAGCTATATGCATAATTACACCAGTAGTTGCCGTGTGCCATATGTGTACAACTACATTCTCTAACACGTGACTGTCACTTCCCGAGATAATTAACTTTGAGGTTGCAACTAATTGTCACAGCAACTAACAAAGCCTGAACAAAAACCAGACCTGTCCTTATTAAGTCACTGAAGCCAAAACAAAACTCCAATGTTTGACATTTAAACATGTGTTCTCACAGATCCCCGTCAAATGCACACTCAAACACAGCTTCCTGCCTAATCACTCAGTGAATATGTAATCAGAAGCACACGGGTAAGGCTAGATCCAGCTATACTAGCATTCCTTAATAGGCTAATTGACTATTTGTTTCTCAAGTCTTTCTCAAGTCTGAGCAAAAACAGATCCTGTCAAAAGTCTCACTTGGTCTTCTTAATTTTTTGCAAACGACAACAGAAAAGACCTAGATTTGAATGAAATCTGAAAGCACTGGAACCGCACAAAAACAAAAAAGGTTTTCATTCAACATGGCAGCACTTTGACCATTCCACAGCTTTGTTTGGAAGCAATGATGTGGACCAACAGCATTGGAGTGACATAATGCGATGTCTTGACAATTCACATAAGCCCTGCAAGTCTGCCTGAGATGGGGGTAACACAGGGGAACGCATTTCGAGAGAGAGTGGAGAGTGACAGAAAACGTGGAACATGACCGACGCCTAGACACAGAAAACCAGTCTTTGATCCCTTAGCCAAGAATGTCAGCCACCACGAAAGAGTCTTAGCACTACATCCAACTCTTGGAGCATCAGCAGGGATCAAGATGGAAAAACAGAAAACAGCCTGATCGCTTCTTTAAGCACTGAGCAATGACATTCAGCAAAGGTTTCCCAACCCTACCTCGCTGCAACTTTTGCTACTGTACCTGTGTTTAAGTGTGAAAAATGAGAGTATGTCTAAAATAATAAGGAGTGGCACAAGGCATAAGCAACTACATACTTCTCTCTATGGTGGACTAAATGAAATATTTTACTTTGGTACAACAATAACGTTAAGCAGTTTATAATATATTGCATTGTACATATAGCTAACTTAAATAGAGATTATACAGATATAATAGACATGTATAATGCAATAGCTTATGAAATTCTTAACGTTATTGTTGTAGATCAGAGAGAGAGAGAAATGAATGGAATGAAACCCCCAATGCCAGAATTCGAACAATTTGGAACAAATCTACGATATTTATTTTCAAATTAACCACTGATTTTAATATAAGATGATTATAGTCTCCCCCATGATTACTGCAACCCCGGTAAAGATAAGTATAAACCGCTATAGGAAATTCACCTTTTGGTACATTAATCTCAAACTGAAAAAGTGAGAAAAATTCAACCTTTAATTGATGTAAATTTAGTCTGAGAAAAAAAATCCCTCACCAAGAAATAATTATTTTGAGCTAAACCACAGGTGGCACAATTATTGGCACCCCCTGCATTTAATTCTTTGTACAACCTCCGTCTGGCAATAAAACAGCACTTAGTCTTCTCCTGTAACAATTTAGCTCGAAAGGTTGGAAAAACCATAGCAGGGAATTTGAGACCATTGCTCTTTACAGAATGTCTCCAGATCATCCAGGATCCTAGGTCCTCTCTTTTGCACTCTTCTTTACCAATGCCAATAATTGTGGAAGGGATTGTTAGACTGGTTTCCTTCAATGGACACATTGTGATATGGTCAAAGCCAGTGTGAATTCAGTGTCAGGAACAGATCTATTCGTTGTAGGGAAGAAGGGAAACTAAATCAGGCTGGAACAGTGTCTGGAAACCTGAGCATGTCACATAAACAAGATCAGCACCAAGATCTCGCTGAAAACCACTGCCAAACTACCTCACTGGCAAACTCTCAGCTGGAGTAAAACTTCTCTAAGTAACGCATAAAAGAGGAAGTCATATATTTTGCCTTACAATCTTTATTTATTCTCACCTATTCTCATTGGTCTGTATATTTTTGACACCATATACTTGAACTATCAAAGTACCGTTATGACAGTATGCTAGATTTTGTCTGATTTGAATGTAAAATGGAACACAGTTCAGAGTGATGTGACCCAACAGTAGTCTAGCGATCACCTTTTATAAAAAAGTATTTCCACATAATGTAATGCCATTTTTACGAGTACATTCCTAATTTAACAATGACAATCAGACATTGGGCTGCGTGTTTGTAATCCACTGGCTAAACGCAAAAATCCTAAATTGTTTTTTAGCTGCTATTCAAGAGTGGTAAAGCTCTGTAGAATGTGACCACACTGTGATCTTTTTTCGATTCAAAAATATTTTCTTAGTGTCATTGACCGCACAAAAGGCTTAGACCTAAAATGTGAACTGCCAGTGTTGAAATGTAAGGATAGGGTCAGTCTGCATTAAACAATGCCCTCTGGCCTGGCCTCTTTCATCCAGCAAGGCTTTAGGGCTTGTTAAAATACCCATTGCATTTTCTTCGGCAGCATTAATAAGATCTGATAACTAATCAGGGATAGCAAGCATGGGGATTGTATAACCTGGTAAATCCAGGAGGAATGTAAACCATTGCGGCTCTCAAAGGAGCCCTGTGGCAGCTGTGAACATGGGAAGCCCAGCGAGCAGACAGACATCCGGATCATATGGTCGCTGTATTTGCTGTTTTAGGATCAAATTATTGTTAAAAGACCTTAACAAAGATTTTAGACAGTTCATGTACCCTGTTTCATTATGGCTCATACATTCACATCACCCAGGCACATACTTAGTGTGTTCCAGCACCCTGGCAAGAACGTCATAGTAAAGGCAAATTTACAAATGATTTTCGTTCATGATGGGATAAAACTAATACCACCGTACAGTGAGACCGCCTACTTGTAGATAATAAAGGCAAAAAATCTGTTTTCACCTTCAACAAGTACATTACGAATGAAGTACTTCACTCTCATCATCACACGTACACATACGTTAAAAATAAAGGGTTGGATAGAATTGCTAATGCATAATAAGAAATGAACAATATGGCAACTCTCACAACGGCCTCTTTCAGTAAGCACATTAAATATTTGAGAAAGGCTGATTTGTCAAGATCATCCTTATGACTGTGCACACCTCAAAATATCTGTTAGAGCGACACTTGGGCTCCGCTCAGTAATCAATCCATTAACACTGCAGGCCTGCAGCATGAGCTCGGAGTTACACCCTTCCCCTGCAAATGTGCCTATGAGTATGGAAGAGCAGCTGTCACACTTTGGTAATACTAACCCTTATTAGTGTCCATTAGTCTGCCCCGAAACTAATAAGTGATTGTCAAATACATATAAACTTTCACACAAACTCCATACACACAGAAACAATTGTGAGGGCCCCAGGGAATTGCTGTAAAGTTACATTACCAGTTTCTCCGTAGAAAATCACACAGAACTCCAGTTACAGTACAGCATCACAGTACACAAAATAATTGTTATAATTTCATTTACTCACTCACTGACTCACTAATTCACTCAATCAGTCTCTCTAATTTCTTGTCAAAATATGGTGACTTTCTGGCTGTAACACCAATGACATCAGTATTGACTCCAACTACTGAAAACGCCTTTTTCCTTAATAACGTTCATTTTTAAGGCCATCTTAAAGTAGCTTAGCTGGTTACTCATAGTCATTGGTGTCACAAGCAAGAGCTGCAACACCAATGACATCAATGAAACTAGATTTTTCCAAGTTGAGCTACAGTGTCTCAAATCATCTAATCACATGAATACGAACAAAATGGTGTTCAATTGCAATAAACTGGGCTCAAAATAAATTCTCCCAGCTGTTAAATGATCAACACTAACGACAAATCTATAGACCTCACACAAGAAAAAGAAAATTAAACGGATTTTAAAAACGTGCTACTTGCAACTGCCGTTCCTTCTTATAAACTCTTATCCAGGAAGAACTTGTTATGGAATTATGGAATGTTATGGAGCTCATACTAAAGATTTCTTTATATGATAACACCAATGACATGAAATTCAGAGACCTATGCTTTTTTAAAATTATTTGAACTTTTTAGTACTTTTAAATGTTTAGTATTTAAGATATTTCATAGCACTTTTAGTCATACTATAAAATCAGTGTGAAATATCATTTTTTTAGTATTTCTTTATATTACCAAAAGCTGCATATGACACAAGTGACAAAACAAGCACTTGTAATAAAGAAAAACAAATGTTCATTTTAAATATAGAGCAGTCAAATTAATTTTTTGATTCAACAACATATACATTAATACAAGTGTATGGTTTATCTTTGGTTGTTTGATAAATTACTATTTTATAAAAGAGAGCGAGCCCAATACATTTGCTTCTTCTTTTTAGAGAGAAGTGAATGGAGTATTCACTTAGGAGCACTTGTGTGAAACAAGATTTTGAGCTGAGTAGACCACAGAATAAACAGAGTACTCACTGGATCTGTCTCAATGCCTAGTGAGTGCCCTTGCTGCCTACTTCATACACAGTTTGTTCTCTACGTAAAGAGCTTTCTAATCGACAATGGAACCTTAAGAGAGGTTAATGAGACACTCTACTGAGTTACCTATGACGTCAGCCATTCGTATCAATTTTGCAGTGTTTACCAGAACTGTAACCTTTCTGTACGTTTTTTAGGTACCCTGTAAGATGCAAATTTTGACATGCTGTGATAAGACAAAAAGAAATCTGATAAGATGTTTATTTATTGCTGCACTCGAACAGGTGACATGTGCACAGAAGCTAATATGAGGAGAGCATGAGGGAAAATGTAACATACTTAATTTTATTTAAAAAAGCAAGAGTCAATATATTAATATGTTAAATACTTGAATATGCAATAATAAAAAGCATACTAAACACAAAACTACAGTACACACAGGCAAGGAAAACGTTACTATTCACTGTTAATAATTAACATTTTACTAAAAAAGTTTGCACGTTTAACACCTGAGACACAGAACAACAGATGCAAAGTAATTAAATCCTTTTATTTTGTCCGTATAATCATGAAATTAAATGTCATACATATCTAAGTACAGACTATTTTAAAGTTAAAAATACATTACATTTCTTTTTACAAATTACCTTTGATAATAATATAATGCTTTATGTATTTGTGTTTTAATAACTGTGTTTTTACTTCTTTTTTCAATAGTAAGAGCGACTCAAACTTCAATAGTAAGAGTGCCTTTGTTACACTTTGAAGGTACTTGTGACATTTCCTCAGCATGACCTTACAAAAATGGTAACATTTCATTTTCAACTCCCATGCTTTGCTGAAAACTATTTTTATTGCTGAGTAATCTGACGGAATACAGTAAAAATAGAAATTAAACAAAAAAGTTAATAATAAATTGTGCGCATTGATTTTGTGTGTGTTCCTACTCATTTCAAATAAGAAGCAGCAGTGCTCCTTGGTCAATAGTTTTATGGAAGAGTCCTGCATTATCACTCACCACAGCAACATAAGGTAACATTTGTCTCACATCTGGTTCTATAGACTTATGCCACAAAATTGGTGTTGGGATTGATAACCTGTTTACAGGAGTCACCTTCATAGACACCGAACTCTAGCCAACCCACAGGTCAGAAAACTGGCCAGCAAAAAAAATGCATGACCATGCACAACTGCTTAAAATGTACGGTCAGGCCTCAAACTTCAGCATTTGTATTTAGTTTCACTATAAGTGTCCTTTTGGCTGCTTGTACAGCTCATTCCATTCATGGGGTAAACTGAGAAAGGGGGAAACACACATATGTTTTATATGATTTGCATTTGATGAATAATAGATTGAGAGAATGATTCCTCAAAATGCTTCATTGAAAACTGAAAAATAATTGCTGAAATGTAACTTGAACACACCTCTCTAATTTTTCTTCTTGTGCTTTGAAGGTTCATGCTTTGCACACATAATGCGTACTGCAGAAATCTTAGAGAATCTTCTGAGATCTTTAACCTCAATTGTGAATGTAAAATATAAAGTTGTGGAACCATATTTTGCACAGAAAAAAAAAGAAAAAAAAAAACACATGCCCATAAGTCCCATATCTCACAGCCTTTTTTATTCTGGTTGCCCTTCAGTGATCATAGGGCCAATAACAGTAAAAAGTTAAGTAGTGTGTTTATTAGGTAGCTAATGAAAAAACCACTGCTCCCAACAGTTTTATAATACCATTTAAATAGCAGAAGTATTATTTCATTTTCAGAATCAACAGTGGGAAACATCAAAAAAAAAATCCTGTTTTCTGTTCCCATCTCAAAAATGAATTATTTCCAACTGATTCTCACATAATTATAAACACATATAAAGTACATATGTTAAAAACGTAATAAATATTCTATTCTATTTTTTATAATAAAAATATAAAACATCACACAAGAAACTAAAGGGACACCAAGCACTTTATGAGCTGGGAGCCAGCTTAAGTCAAATAATACCACAGACAGGCCGAATCTCTCTGCAAGCCAGCTGCCAGCCAATTTATTATCAGTCCTCTCAACCACAGCTCCTCTCACAATTATACACGGCAGTCGAAATACATGGCTTAGTGTGCTTACGCTGAGACAGCTCTCCCTATAATGAACTTCCACCCTAACATTAACATTCTTAGTCGTTTCACATTCTGAATCTCACATGACACAGAGGTCACTGGCCATACATCTCTGTTTTACAGCTCTCAACCAGTAGGAGTGCATAATTCATTTTCCTTCTTCAACTTTACATCAACCAACAAAGGAAAGCAAAATGAGTATCTGGAACTTCGAAATTCAACACACATATATGCTGTACACATACACACACCTTCAACCACAATGTCCTGAATGCCAAACACACATCCACTCCGTCTCCTGATGAGGTGATACAGGGGAGTATTTCACAATCTTAACTGCTTCAAGCTGCTCTTCGTGGACGCCTACGCCACAGACCTATCCTGTCTCCCACTGGAACGAGTGCTCATGCTCCTCACTCTCAAGCTCCCACCCACCATTACCCGTGGATAAGAGGTGTGTCTGTGTATCTTCAAGACAAAAAGTGTGGCTCTCCAAGAAAGCAGATTAAACTCTCACTCTAACTACACTTTTAAACTCTGGCATTTGCATTCGTAGCTTCAGAAAAAAAATGTTTTGTCTTTCAGACAATGAATAAATAGGCAGAAAATTCAAATGGAAACCCAACAGTAGATTCTGCTTCCAATTTAGAGCACTAGTCCGCAGTATTTGTACTAGTACATTACACTGATGAAAGGGAGGAAATAGGCCGTGAAATGAAAGGCATTGCAAGAGGAAATGAAAGAAAGAGAGGAACTATACCTTGGCAGGTGACTCCTCGGTCCTCGTAACCGATGTTACACAGGCATTTCCCAATGGGTACCAGCCATTCTCCATCTGTGCTACAGTACATTTTGGGTGGCTCCTCTTCCTTGGAGTTGTTGACACAGGAGCCCCTCACTTCTACTAATGACTGAGTGTCCATGGGCACTGTGTCAGGGAACACAGCCAGGTTTCTGACTGTGAAAGGGCATTTCTTAAAGTACACCCGTACTGACACCAAGGCCACACAGGCTCCCACATCCTGGAAGGCTAAGTAAAAACCTTTCTTAGTGATGGGACCCACCTCTCGTACTTCAGTGTTGAGTTTAAGAATGCGATCACCCAGGTCCGTCTGAGTAAAGCTCTCATCGGCCGCAATGGTGTCTATTTTTGAAAACTGGTGCTCACGGAACATACTGCCCTGGTCTTCATCTGTCTCCAGGTAGTGCAAGTTGAAGGTTTCTTTGCAGGTTCCCAGCACCAAGGGGATACTGTTGCAGTCCCTAAGGGTAAACTTGAGCTCCACGTAGATTTTCTGTGCAGAACTACGGGGGATCCAGTTGGTCCTCAGCCAGTTATTTTGGGTGTACTCCATCACATTGCACACCTGGAAGGTCCGGATTGGTGTGTAGTGCTCATCCACACCACTAATCTCCTCCCACTGGGAAAGCAGAAAGGGAACCGGTGGTTATAAGTGTGGGACACATTAATAAAACTAACTGAGATTAATACGCAAGCGCTTCACACTATCAAGACAAATGTGAATGAGGCAATGCCATGTACTTCTCAAAATACATCATAAACAGCTTTAAATGGACATTCATCATTTTCTTACAATTAAAGAGTAACATAGTGAGTTGGCTCCACCATCTCCCAGAGGAGGAGAAATCTGAATTACGTCTTCAATGTTATATCATGTGAAATACCCAAAGTATCACTCTAACCAGAACTATGAGGTCTCCAGGTTTAACACTGACAGAAAAGAATAAATGATGTACTGAAAAGCTGTGTTTTGTATTACAACAATAGAACCCTGTCTGGAGTTCCTTTAAACCGCAGCATATAAAACCTTTGGTGGAGTCAAGTGGGTTGCCTATAGTGGTTCTGAGCTGTTCATTAGCAGGCAGAACAAGAATGCCATCAGACTGAAGAATTGCCTGTTTGCGATACATCTGTGGCAGTGGTTAATGAAACACCCAAGAAATCTCATGAAGACACTTTTATTTCCACATTTGCAGGATCACAACTGCTTTACAGCATCCTTAGACTTTTTTGGCATGCTACAATTAGGGTACCAACAGTAAGTATTGGTTGGACACAAAAATGATCTAGGTAATTTAAATAAAAAGAAAAATCTAGGTCAACACAATAAGCATTTACCTTCGATTAGGAAAAGTTACCTGAAATAAATTTAGATCAAATCCATGTTATGGTCTTACCTATATAATTTAACAGTTTTCTCTCCCATACAATTTCTCTGTTGCCAATATTAGAATCCAAACTTCTGGCTAAGCTTCACAGTCTGATACGACTAGCTCAAAGATTTGTTACGTTGCCTCTGAATACATCCATCTTTTAGCAACGTTTATTGAATTAAGAATTTCTTTTACATTTCTTAAGCTGGAATAATTATCCTAATTTAACGCGCCATTTTGGACTAAGGGTAAAGCGTTAATCTAAATCAGCAGTAACAGCAATCCTGATATAAGCCCAACTCCTTCGTTGTGGAGATCCTAAAATGGTATTATGAAAACTTTGATGTCATGTGCATATGTTTTTCCAAGTAGACAACTGTGCGGCAAAGTGAAATATGGAAAGTTCAAGTGGTGATTTGTCAAAGATACTTTCAGTGTATGAGGTAGTTTTTGAATTGCCTGCTTGCGTTCACCAGCATATTTGATGCCCAAATGAAATCCATGTGCTTGGGCTGCAATACATTATCATATTGCAGAGAATGGCTGTGCTTAGACCATGGCTGCCAAAACAAACGAAGTATCATATATGATGGGTAGATCACACACTTGAGAATAGCATATTACTGGAACTGTCTGTTGTCATGAATGACATCATTATGGCACAAGCAACCCTACTGTAGCAGTCTAGCAGTCGTTCTCCACATAGTAACAGTAAACCACAATAAACACATTTCTGTTTTCTTCGAGAGCAGTGATAAACTATACAAGTGGACGCCATGTTTGGATCTCTTTGTCCTACAAAATGCATCTCTTGACTCCCTGCTTAAAATCCAAAAACTGCATTTAGGACTTTGGATTTTTTTCAGATAGTGAGCTCAGGGTTACATAATACTAATGTGTATAAAATATGCAGGGTGTAAGACATTCTCACCACTATTGACAGCAAGGAATTTACACGTACAGTGGGTTAAAATAATTTGTCTTATCTAGCTATATTGGTATCTTATAGCAAGTTCAGATTGCTGCCATCACAATGCAGACATGACCCAGTCTACTATGCATCACTTTTAAACATAAATCCTTTCGCCAGGTACCTGTATTTTTTAGAATGGATGTGATTGCATTACGGATTGCCATTTCCTGCGAGATTACGTAGATCATCAAACAACATTCTACAGCTCATCCTTAAATCCTGAGAGAACGTGGTGAGATCAGATTTTATTTATTATGGACCTAAGCTCTGGCACTGTCCCCCTGAACATCTGCAAACCATCGGCATCCTTACCACTTAAAAAAAAAAAGGAAATATAATTTATTAAACACTGCATTTAGTTTGTATTTAAACATTTAAGCAAATGCATGCTGTTTTATTCAAGTTCTTTTCTCTCTTTCTCTCTCAGTTTATTATCTTTTGGTATTTGAATGGAACGATGGCCACATAAAGTATTTCAAAAACTTATATTACGTAATGAAAAGTAAATTATATTACTTTTTTATTATAAACTATATAATATCTTCCTCAATCTGATTTACAACTCAGCATTCAGTGGGCCTACTGAAGTTGATTGTCCTTTTTATCCAAATATCATTTTACAATAGTAATCCCCCTCTAGCTAGGAAAGTAACAAGGAAACATGGAAATCAACAGTTGGTACACTTGGTGAAGCTGTAGCCAAACCCAATCCCAGGCCCCCCAGCCGTATGAACATTCACTATGAACAAGCCAACTGGTAAATACTTTTGCCTAATAGATTTTTTCTGGCAAGTGCGAACAAAGTGGAAGTGAGCTTATGTTTCAGAAACATGCAATGAAAGTATAATACTCCCTTTATTCATATTACAACAGACTTGCATTAGTTAAAGAAGACTGCTATTTAAACTAGCCTTCTTTTGGTATCATGCGCATTTGTTGTACGCAAATTCTGTCTACCAAATCCTATTTGCTTCATTGTAATGCATATCATGAAAAAATTAAAACACATACTGCTTATATTACATGCCTGAGTGCTAAGATGTCAGTACAATGAAGAGCATATAGAAATGCATATACACATCTGGGTACAATAGAGACCTACCAGGATATGCAGTACGGCACAGAGAGCAATGTTGAATTTACTATGACAATCCTATGCAAACAAGACAACTACAATAACTCTCAACCAGCATTCTTGTAATGAATCTAAATACTATAAATTACATCTTCTGATTAGATGTAACTATGTTTGTACAGTATCTGTATAGCATATGCGCTTGTGTTTACCCTATTTTTTCTTTACAATGCTAAATTAATCTACAACTATTCCCAAGTCGGGAAACAAGGCTGGTAGAAGTGGCTGCATATGCTTCTCAGGCTAAGATTTCCTACACTTGGCTACTGTGACAACTGTATTCTATCAGTCAGTGCCTTTTCATCACTGTTTTATGACTTTGGAAATATAACACATTGTGCCCTGCCCATTTACCACATTACATCCATATGAAGTGCTAATCCTAGTTTATACAGCAGCTTTTCTTTGCACTTTACGCAGCTGGGCACCTTTTGGCTTTCCTTTCAGATCACTAAAAATAATGAACCTCCTAAAAAGCAAAAGGCTTACAGTGATATTATTATCTTTCTGGAACTTTGGCTATTATGAGGAACATGAGAATTTCTGCCTCGTAGCTTAGTGTCGCTGAACAGATATTCAGTAAAGGCCATGTCTTCCAGTGCATTATAGTTATTCATTATTTCAGGCCTCTATTAAATATACAGAATAGTCTGTTTTCTGAAAAGCAGTCCCTTTTGGTATGAAAGAAAACTAGCATCCAATTTGCAAAGATTAGATTGGAGCTCGCGGTTTTGCTCTTTTGACCAAAATGTCTGCTTTTCTGTACATTCAAAAATATAGTCTTTCCACATTTATGTAGCTTTTAGGAGATTTCTTACCTACACTCAAAACAACTACCACTTTGTGGCAAAAAATCCATCATTCATTCAACAAACTTAAATCAATTTAGAAGCAGAGCTAAAGTTATCCCACTAAGGCATCAAATGGCTGTTTTACTCCTTACCCTTCCAGATGGGATTCAGCTTTAGAATTCTTAATGCACCTAAAGTGTTGTGGCATTATCCAACCCCTAGTCTACAGCACCTAATCAAGCCCTACATCTCTTGCCTCCACAACAAAGATGGTCTTCAGGTTGGCACTAATCTACAGGAGAGCTTTGCTCAGAGGCAGGTATGCCGGGTAATCATGGAGCAAATGCAGTGTAATCCGCCTGCTGCACGTAATGAATCCCAGACCGAAGCCTGATGCAATTTGGAGGAGCCATAATAAACAGAGCTGCATGTTTAAAAAATCAACCACGCCAAGCCGATTTATATTTATTGTCCTCATTGGAGCAGGCAGCCACGTGGTGGTAAAGGTCTGGTGGGTTTAGCTCCTAGTTTCCTGTCACTGGCCCGATTTTCAGTAGACGGACAATGCATCGATCAATTGAAACATTACGTGCTATCATTTTTGAGGGTATTGTTCTTGGTGTAAAGTGGTTATTGCTAAAAACTGAGTAAAAACTATGATTCATTACAGAAAGTTACCTCAAGGCACTTTTTCTTAGGCCTGTCACAATTATTACCAAATTGTCTAATTGCAGTAATTTGAGATAATCATGATTATTTTAGATGATTGTGATTAACTGTTGTTACTCCTCAAGCCTAATTCTAGAAAGTAAAGTCTATCCTGGAGAACACACTATCTAACACAAAATTTATGTTGCAGCACCATGGGATCATTCCCTGACTCGGCTCTCATGTCTTGCATGCAGGCAACCGAGTTTGCTTGTGACACCTGATCCAGCCAGAAGGCATCTCAAGGACTGAAACCCAGGTCTCTGCTTTGGTGGGCTTGCGTATTAGACGTGTTGCGTGTTTTTTCCATGATGAATTATATGTATGCTATGGAACATTCAGTAAACTCTGCAATTCAAATGTTTTACCATCAGTAAAAAATTTTGACAGTAAAGTCAAAAAATTGCAAATAATTTTTCAATTGTGTCTTTTAATGTTCATAACTGTAACATTTGTTCATCTGCTCCTTTTAACAACAGCATGAAAAATCACAAAAAAGTATATCCTTAATTATTTACTTAATTATATAATTATTTAATTCCTCTCACCCTGCTTAACCATGCTTCTGCCAATCAGAATTACTACTCATATTTGTTGGTCATAAAGTAGGAAATTAATAAGAATTACTACTTTTTTCCTTCAAACATACTCCATTTTTCTTTAACCAGCCACTTGCACTAACTGTGAGCTCTATATTTTATAGTGCCAACAACAAAAGAGCAAGCGGAAACCAGATTTGGCAGCTATATGGAGACTATGAATGGATTACCTTAGGCAACTGCCAAGAAGTAATTTTAACACTTAATAAAGTTGTATTAATGGTTTGGTTAGAGAAGCCCATGAGGCCACTTCACAGTATAAGTAAATAAACATGGTCATTACGGGCAACTTGAGCTTTGAGATGAGAAGTACATTTTAAACACCTTTAAACATTGTGCTTAAGCCTTCATTTTCTCCATGTGAACAGATAAGTTTTATTCTTATAATTAAATGTTTTTTTAATGTTTTAACCAATAAAAACAGACTAAAAACATGTATTTTTAGTTTTAATGGCTTCAGTCGGACCACTGTCTCTGAAGTCTGATCACTGACACTAAGACTGAAGTGTTAATATGAACATACATACCCCATGTGACGGATATGATATCCATCCCAGCTCCCCTTGGCTTGCTTTGGAATTTAATAGGTTAACTGCAGGAAAAGAGAAAGAAAGAGAAAATAAGACAAATAAGCATCTATCCCTTGTTAGCCCCCATTACCCTCCCATCCTGTTCCCCATGAAGCATGTACGTTCTGACCAAGTGTATTGACTCAGCTGCACAACTCTTATGGCACAATCAAATTAAATAAACAGTGCAAGCTTCTCCTCTTAGGAGGCTCATCTTCTAAATATATAAGTCTGGTGCAATCTCTGGAGCAAGTGGGAAAAATTACGTACATCAAGGGGATACCTAAAACCCCATGTCCTGTCCTGCTGATGGAAAGCGTGTCGGTGAGTGGTGGTGTCACATATGTCCCTATCTACCACAAAGTTTTGCTGAATAATAAATCACAAATGGTTTTCATTATATGACCAACATCATTTAAACTCAATTCAACACTATATAGTTGTAAAAACTTTATAACTCTGATTCCCCTGAGAAGTTGCCACAAGCCTTTTTTCTATTTAAATATCTGAATAATTTGAAAGCACAACAGTAACCAAGAAACCATGATGGTCACATAACGAGCAAAGACAAATATTACAATTTCTGCCTTTTTAGTAGCTGTCTAATGTTATGCTTTTAGAAATGAAAAAAGCAAGGGACAAACTATTTTGGAGGGTATATTCTGACTTCAAAGGCGAATGTGAATCTAGGACAAAATAGCTTTCTTGAGAATCTATAAAACATCAGCACTATAATGCACTGTGAGCTGCTTTGTGAAAGTAAAAAGGTGAGTGCCTACAAAGACACCCTCATTGTCCTATACTGACAAGCTTCTGAAATCTTTCTGTCTTCTGCTCCC
Source organism: Ancistrus triradiatus (assembly GCA_025084515.1). Taxonomy (NCBI): domain Eukaryota; kingdom Metazoa; phylum Chordata; class Actinopteri; order Siluriformes; family Loricariidae; genus Ancistrus; species Ancistrus triradiatus. Next base: position 93,353 of record JAJAGP010000093.1, read on the forward strand.
CTTAGCTTGACTGAGCAAAGCTCAAAGAGAACAAAGGCTTCAGAAAGGATGTAAAATAAATGCACAATCAAAGCTGACACCTGGGCCATCCAGCACGGCGCCCAGCTTTGCTATTAATTATAATGCTCCTCACCTCACTGATGCACTGTCTAGCAAAGGTTCTGCCCAAACAATCTACATATCAGCATCAGCAGTGGAACTTCAACAAAACTCTACCGTCTATAAATCTCATGTGTGTGAGAGCGCTTTCCAGCCCAATAAATTCCTCCAGTTGGGTTCATATAAAATTGGAGCGAGAGTGCCGTTCCGTCCTGGAATACTGCACGTACGTGAAATTAGATGGAGACAGGAGGGCATGGATTATCAGATTACAACACATCTCCGCAATTGGGGCTATACCAAGCAAAACAGCAGGCTGCTCCCATACAGTAGACAATTTCCTATTAACTGTAATGAAGATATCTGCTTGTGTCAGATAATGGCAGCTGACATACAGCTCCATTGGTTCCAATTTAACTTTCTCAATGAGCCGAGCCAACATCTCAAATTGAGCCAACCAGGGGAATTTGAGAACAGAAAATTAGATGGCTATATTGGTGAAGCAAATTCTTCAGCTGCAAGAGCAGGAAATCACAGCCGAAGACAGCACTCACCCTGCCACCAAGAAATAGGGTACATGAGGCAGCCAGTCTCAGCTCAATACCAGCTTATTAATAGCTTATCCAGTGCTTGTGTATGTGAGCAGGCAACACAAGGTAAAACTGGCGGATCAATACAGGAGGGAGACAGTAATATAGCATCAAACCACTGACTGTCCATGGGCATCCATTGTCCCGATAAATCATCTCAGCACCAGGAACTATTGTTTTCCTTCCATCAGCACATGGCACCTTTATTGAACCATTCAAAAGCAGTGACATAAAGGTAATGGGCATGTATTATTCTCTATCTGTCCTATGACAGCACACGATTACATGCAAATCCACTGTCAAATATTTACATTATGGAAAAACTGTACAAGTATATATAGAATCAGGTCAGAATAAAGTTAAAGAGACGAGCATACAGTACAGAATACGGTATATTTAGCCTTCGGCAAACCTTCAGTAGCTGATTAGATACATTACTGAATTACGAGTGGAATCGGTAAACTCAGATGATCTAACGCCTTAGAAGTGCAGTCGAAGAGGATGAGGCATGCTGAGGCATGGCATTATTAAAAGCTGATTATGAGTGTCTAAGTCACATGGTGGAGCTGGGGGTTGTTCTCAAAGAATGTCAGAGTGTAATGCAGCATGGGAGCCTTGCCTGATCACTGCCCACATCTAACAATCTCGCTGGGAAGCACTCCAAACTTTACATCAAACTCCCAACATTAAAATACAATGACTTATCCAAACCAAACAGATTCATGAATTTAACACCAGCCTGATTGCGCATGGATATTCATGCGTAAAATAGCTTTCTTATACAGAACATGTACAGAACATACTTAACTTGGCTATAAATATAATTAAGTCGCACATACTTGCTAAATACTAAAAGCCAAACATATGTACACAGGTGTGCGATCGATACAGATCCAACACACACTGGAGGTAATAAAATTAAACTGCCTCATTATGAACAACTAAACTTTTTAAATTGCCTCTGTACAGCTTCTCTCTCAGTCAGGCTCTTACAAGCACGCAGCAGCTTCTTCTCACACACAAGTACCGGCTTCAAGATAAATGCACTGTTTTTACCATAAACACATGTAAGCAAATTTCCGCTACCTATGAAAGGTACAATTCCTCACAAAATATTTCGTGGAAGCTGAAATGTCCTCCACCCACTGCAACCACAATGGTAATGCTCCCTCTAAAAACACAGAGGCCAATATCAGGGCTAACAGTCGAGACCATAAAAGAAAACACCAAATCGGTGATAAATCTGTTTGTTTAACAGATTAAGAAAGTTATGATTATGTCTCGAATTAGTGGGGGTAAGATATTTTCTGAGATCATTCGTTTCAAGCAGACAATCTTTACCACCACACTGCTGCATTTACACTCAGCACCAACTATGTCCTTAGACAAGTTACCCGCTAAACTATTTAGCCTAGCGCATGCAATAGAACACAGGAATAAAAAGTCTTGACTGTTAAAGTAGCACGAACGTCACTTATTTAGACCCTGTTAAATGGTAGAAAAATTTATTTGCTTCTTTAATCACCAGTATGTATCGCTAGGCGGTCTGCCCGGATTAAGGAAGAGAATTTTTTTCCACTTTTTTCTCTCTCATGTGTTGTTTATTATCAAGGAAAATATAAATCTGGCATGAAACCTACCAATTGTCCTGGAAGTAATTATGAAAAATTGCCAGCATTTTTAAAACAAGCTTCAACAGAAAGGCCATAAGGACATAACTGTATTTTAAAATAATCAATTTAAACACAACATCATTGTTTATTGTACACAGCTTAACGGTGAGAAAATGCAGACAACAATGTGTAAATAAAAATATGATGTTGCAAGAAAACAGAATACTTAGATTTCCAAATCATTTTAATTGTTAGCACATTTTTAAGATCTACAGATGAAGTAATTAGTTCCAAAATTTTGTTTTATTATTATTATTATAGTAGGAGGAGTTACTTTGTAGCTATTTTGCATACTTTCGTTTTGCACATCTGGGATACAGAACAGTGTAGAGAGTAACAGAGCATTAAACAGATAGACCGTGGTCCAGGAAAGTATAGAGGGCTAAACGCAATGGAGTCCAGTGCAGAGGAGAATGAGGGAGTTGAACATGGTAGAGAGAAGTACACAGGTTTACAGACCACTAGAATAGTGTACAAAGCAGTACAAAGAGCAGAAAGAAAGTGTGGGACTATGGTGTAAAACAGCAGACCTAAAAATGTGATCTCTGCATCTCCCTCATGTATAGTTTATTAATGTAGGCTACAAACCAACTGTTATTGCTTTCACATTCATGAAGAACGCCTTCAACTATTTATACAGATAGGCTAGTAAAAAGACATTTGTCATGTCCTCCGTTAACCAGTCATAATGAAGTGCACAGAGTTTTGAATGGGCCTATATCTGATCCACTTAATTGATTTCCTTGTTAATCATCAGGCGGTGGGCCTGGGCTGCAAGTGGCTGTGCTGTGAAACTTCATTGAGACTCGAAGCACTTCAAGAGCGAACAAGAACACGATTTGAAACGACTGAAGAAAATCATTCACACCCCTCAAATAAAGCAACCTCAAACGTACTGAGAAACACTTCATCACCTTATAGCCGGACCCGTTTTCCAATCTGTCACCTTATAAATCACAAATCGGACACTGAAAGCTTCAACCGCGGTTACCACTGTACAGTAGGGCTAACTTAATATATAAATCGCTTTATCTTGTGTATATGCTTTTCAGTAATTAACGACAACCCATAGTGCGTTCTATTCTATTTTTTAAATAATATAAATACAAAAACACAATAAAGTTTAAGAAACTCAAGATCCAAACACGCTCGAAAATGGTCCTCTGTGGGCATGGGGCCATACCACGGACTTAGCCTACAAATGCAGGAAGTTCAAAATCAAACGTCAGGAGGTTTTAGAGTCTGATATACATGTTGGTGTAATAAACACGGCTGTACTAATTATATGTTAGTATATAGCCTACATTAAGTTTGATTATGTGTGAGAAGCTTAATTATGCGACTAAAAAGACGGGAACAAATATGTGATAGCAAAGAGTAGCGCACGTGGCTCTATACTGACACTCGCTGGTCAGATCCCCCTTATCAATATAGCCTTAGTCATTCACACGCCTTAACTCTATACTGCTTATTTCATTATTTAAAATAAGAAAAAGACAATTTATAAGAACGAAAACTGTTAACTGTATCCTAATAACCAAATAGCAATACTGTAAAAGTTCTTGTATAAGTCGTGTGTTGTGGTTCTTAACCATCATTCTGTTCCAAAAGGCCTTCACCAAGCAAGGCACCAAATACGCAGCTCCAAAACAGCAAGCCCTTTAACACAAGTCTAAAATGTTAAGCATCGTCAGGCTTAATTATTGTGACAATGCATAACCTACCAAAAATACATCCATACTATGTCTATTAATTATTTATTTGTAAAAAAAAGAGTTAGAAAGAAACAATTAGGTTTTGTTGTAGCCCTATTGGCTGGATAACAAATCTTAAATTGGTTATAAAGCTAGATAAGTTGTGAGCACTGTGATACCATGTGTTAACGATCCTAAACCTCATCCGGTAACTTAAGCTGCAAATTCCAGAAAGCCTGCACTTCTTAACTAAGCCATGCAACAAATATATGGCTAAAAAAACGCAGAAAACACAACAACAGCTAAGTGTAAAATGTAAAGTAACACACCTTAAACCCTAGATTATGAGATCATAACCAGTGGCTTTATTTATTTATTTGTTTGTTTATTTATGTATTTCTTAAGGCACGTAAGAATGTCTTTGACGCAACATTATTGGATGGATTATTTATAAAGTGTGTATAAAGTTAAAAAAGTGTGTGAGCCGCAATGCTCCATATTACACAGCGTTTGAGGATTTTGAAAGAACAGTATTTAAGTTTCAATGTTAACACACCTAAAACACTATATTATGGTACAATAACCAATTTGTAGGTGGTCATTTGTGTGTTTGTTGCTTTTTTTGTATAAAAGAAAGATGTTCTGGTATTGTTTGGTGGATAACTAATATCCAGTGCTCACATTTGTCATAGATATCACACTTTTTTTTACAAAAAGGTGCCCTTAATATTTAATATTTTATGAATATTTACTTCATCCTTATAAGGTTGTAGTTAAACTATCTGATTAAACACAATTTAAAATTAGTAAACAACAGGCCTATCAAATGAACAACAATAATGAACGGAACTATTAGTCCACAACTTTTGCATTCACTTGACACTGACTAATGGCAGGTAAAATGTATATACATCAATGGATTTAACTTATTTCTTTATTTGTGCTCCCATATCTTGTTGAAGACTTATTAAAAGAGAAGACTTTGGACTTTGACTAGACTTTTAGAGAAAGTATTTAAAGCCAAACACAATCTAAAGTAATCTTTACTAAAGTAAAGCTTGGTGCACATTTATATATACTTTAACTAGCATTTTTTAAACTTTGCATGTTTAAATTTACTCTTGTCATTATTGTCATGTCTGCTTTTACGTTATAGGATACTTTATTAGTCAAGAACTTAAATGTGCGACCCCTTTGACAAACAATGACATGAGTCTAAACTTGGGATGTGAAAGAACAGACTGTGTGTTTATGGCAACTTTTATTTATTTATTTATTTATTTATTACTTTTATTTAAATTGAAAGAAATTTCAACCAAACTTAATGAGGTGACAAGTTCAGGAGCTGAAAAGGTGTTGCACTGTAAACGCAATGGGTTTTGTATAATTAGACCTTGTGCTGATTTGTAAGGAACGCTAATATAAAAGGTAAAGGATACATTAAACATAAGACAGATAGACTACTGGATGCGTAAGGGTATACATTATGAACTAAGGCCACTAAACTCGTCTGTACAGTACAGAGAAATATACTAAACACGGCATGTGTGAGCCATTCAATGCATAGACATATTAACTGACGATGAGAAAGTTTAGAATTGGTGCTTGGAGAGCATTAGGATGGACTTCTTATATGATACGCACTTTAGAACTGATCTAAGTACGAGACACGGTAGTCTGTGCGCTTTGCTTTAAAAGTCACGCACATGTTCTACATCTAATGCACTCGGATAGTAAGTACATCGTATGAATAAAGCAAGTAAAGAATGGAATAACTACCAAAGAGCTGGAAGAAACAGTGCACAGTGTCACACGTTATCCATTCAGCCTTCACGACCTTAAACCACAATAGTGTGAGTCTGGATACACGAGGTGAAAGTGAGCGCGCACAAATCAGCCTGCTTCTGCTTACCTTCATTGGACGGATAGAAGACGAGCTCAGTGCAGGAAACAAGCGCGAGGAGAAGCAGGAGAAGCGTTAGGAAGCGTCTGCAACCCATGACTGCAGTTGAGCGAACAAGGCAAGGTACATAACTCCATGAAGCATGCCAGCGACAGCAGTGAGCGCGCCTCTGCCCGGCTCACTTACCATTCTCACAACCAGTGCTGATGTCAAGTTTGACACCGGAGACGAGGAGGAGTCTCTCTCTCTCTCTCTCTCTCTCTCTCTCTCTCTCTCTCTGTCGCGCTCTTACATCCGCAGGGTCCTACCAGCCTAACCGATCCCATCACACCTTTAATTTCCACCTCAGAGGTACAGAGTAAACTAAAGTGGATGAGCTGAAACAAGGGATATAGGTTTGAAGGAGCCGCTCTCTCTCTCTTTCTCTTTCCATACACAAGCGTGGCATACTGTGGTTAAACACTACTTGATCTGGTGGACATTACCGTTATGGATATTTCTAATGTAAACTGCAAGGTGAGTGTCATTAAAAAAGCTGAGAGTTTCCAAATAACGATTTAGCTGCTGGCCAGTTAATATGCTATACAACATACTTAACATAAAAAGTAATAACATATTAACGTGTTACAGAAAGTCACTCTATTTACATACTCTTAATACTGCAAGCACTAAATAAAAAGGGATAAGTA